>CAIGQV010019178.1:3861255-3873775 GCA_903798115.1 Danio jaintianensis | reverse complement strand
TAAAAACTTCATTATTACCTGGTGGAACTGTGGTGGTTGGCAATATGGCGTTGTCTGAAATAATGAACAAAAATGAAAACAGCAATGAATAATTCATGAAACTTCATGAGTAGAGATTTCTATTCTATAACTTTCACCTGAAATAAACAAGCCTAGACATCAAAACAATAAAGAAAAACTAGTTTTATTATTGTAATGTTAGGGCATGAGGTAAAGATGAAAGGGCAAATGCTAGGGTTGAACGATAAATTGACATAAAATCACATTTGCGATTTAGCAAAAGCTGCAATTTTCTAGCATGTCATTTAAGAAAAGTACAGTGATGTAATCAGCAGTTAATATTCTCCATGAGTCACAAAGAACAACCAAATACACTTTGAAGAAACCCAGAAAATACCAGTCTATGGCATTCAGTAGGTACTGTATTTGAATTTGAATTTACTACTCGACCATTAGAAAAGCACGTTCTATACAGTATGAATGTGAGTTGTATGAATGGAAGTACTACAGTACATCCGCCATTTTGTCATGATCATGTGACCTAGCCGCGTCAGTTGCGTCACTTCACTCCCATTCATGAATTCTCTTGCGGTCCTTTATGGGATAGCGTAGCGTGCATTGGATGTAGTTGGTTATCCGGGTACTTCTCGCATACTGTTTTCCGAATTCTATGAATATACTATTTATATACTACTCAGCTCGCATACTGTTTTTAGCGTACTATATAGTATGGAAGTATGCAATTTCGGACGCAGCCTATGGGAAATCCTTATAGCGTTTGTAGGATAAACAGAAGATTAAACTGCTTTCATTTGATTCAACAGGATTAATAAACACATGACCATGACAACGTATGGTTTATCGGAGTTCTTACATTAATTTTCCTGATAATAAAGTATGTAGTGATGCATGATTTATTCTGTGTATGAAGACACATCATTTCACAGAAGGACTTGTTTCAAACACTCGACTGAAGCTAAGTAAAAATGTCATTATATTGTGGTATTTGCAGGTGCTTTCAGGTTTAACATTAGCAACATTTACTACGAAGGGCCGTAGTTCACAGAATGATTATTTGCGATTTGACTATCGATGCTTTATTTTGCGTTTGGCAGAGCACTATGGCTTTGTGTAATAAATGCTGCTCCAGCTAAACACACATGCTGGAGATTCACAGCTGATTACACAACCGGCTTTATAGACAATCGCATACAAACTGTTCCACATGCAGTTAAAAATGTATTAAACATGGACACAAAAGAAACACAGAGAATCCAGGACAGGAACAAGAACACTTTAGAACAGTTAAATAATTTGTATTTTATTGTATTTCTTTACCTGATGGATATGTGGTGGTCGTCATTGTGGTGGTTGCTAAAAGAAAAAAAAAAAAACACCATTGAAGAATTCATTGAACTCACTTAAAGAGTTTTCTTTCTTTTAAATATCAACCAGAAATTAACCAGAAATACCAAAATGACATCAAATTGACATTAAGGATGATGCACATCGAAAATGCAAATCGATTAAAACTTTAACGTCCATTTGACATCCACACATTGATGCCTTTTTGACCATCAAAATAATGACACAAAAAGTATTATAATATAAGAAAAGTTTAAATCTTCTGAAAGCTTCAACTCCAAATTTACACTGGATTTTGTCTCCCTACAATGCATGTAAACTTGACATCTAACTTTGGCATCAAAAAACACGTCAAAAATTGATTACAAGAGCGTCCTGTAATCAATTTTTGACGTCAATGTTAGATGTCAATTTCATGTCATTTTGACATCAAGGTAGTCAATTGACATGCAACTGATTTTAATTTTTGAGTTTTGATGTACTTTTGTTTATATCGTTTTGACATTAAGGTGGTCTGTGGTTTGTTTGTGACCATTCTAACCATTCTTCGCCTTTCAGATATTTTTCTTGGTCTATCACATCTTTCCTTCACAAGAACTGTTGCTGTGGCCTTCCATTTTCTTACTATATTTCTGACTGTGGAGATAGAGACTTTAAACCTTTGCGATTGCTATTTGCATCCTTCTCCTAATTGATGTTGGTGAATTTTCCTAGTTTTTAGGTCATTAGGAAGTTCTTTTGAGGTTCCCATGTTGCTATTTTCTGGTTCACAATAAGGAGAAGCACAACTAGCAATCATCTATCTTAAATATCCTTCTTCATGATTGGTATCACCTGTGTTGGGATTGTTAAGGTTCACTGAGTCACTTCAATCAATTTTGTGTTGTAATCAATCAGCATTACGTGACTACAAGTTTTGAAATCCACACAAAAGAGAGGGTGCCCAAACTTTTGCATAGCCTGTTTTTCAGTTTCAATTTAATTTCACACATCTCAATATTGCTATTTCTGTCTGAAAAAAATGACATTATCTAGCTTTCTCAAGAAACCGAATGGCATTTCTCTGTGATCTTCTCTTATAAAGAAAGAGCACATAACTATGCAGCCACAGAGGGGTGCCCAAATGTTTGCATAAAACTGTACATGTCCTTCAGGTCAGTCATTTGATGTTAAAAGTTTCTTATAGCTAGGGATGGCTGACGCGAAACTGACGATTCGACACAGTGTCGAGATACCAAATTGTGTTTCGAAACACTCCACCGAAGCATAATCCAAAACACCCAGGTCATGTGACTAAAGTGATTCAAAACACCAGGTCACATGACTAAAGCGATTCAAAGCATCGCACATTTCAGAAGCGTTTCAAGACCTGGCAAATCTGCGTTTGATTGACAGGGTCAGAAAAAAACTCTATCTTATGTAGCCTAGTGGACTGTGCATGTGCACAGACTAACTGTGCTGAAAATGTCCCAAGTTCGAATCCCGACTTGTAGAAATATCAGAAATTGTGTCTTGATGTATTTTAATAATGTACATTTTTTATGACCAAAACAAGACATATTTATCCACAAAGTATTTATTCAGACCAATGTTAAAATAAAACAGAGCATTTAAAAACTAATATCTATAACTGCATCACCATAGATTCGATCCCATTATCTCTGCATGCCAGTCAAGAACTAAATGACTTGAAACCTCAATTGTCAACGTGGGGTATAATTCCTCAATTTGCGTAAATGTTTCTTTGCTAAAGCTGTTCCAGAGCAATACATAAAAAATTACAATGACTAGGTGTCACTGTAGAAACGGGTTTAAAAACGCTTTGAAGCTTCGACACATTTGCTTTAACTGTTTCAGTGTTTCATGACGCCTCGCTCTGCCCACCACTACTTATAGCAAGCAATAGATTAAAGGTTGTATCAGAAGAGCACACAGGTTTTTTTGAACAATGTGGACTATCAGATGTCTTAGGTGTGAAAATGGGACTAGCTAAATCAATACCTGTTAAGTCAGGGGTGGTAGTTTCTGAAAACATAAACACAAATACTATTAGATCCCATGTACTCATTTAACAAATGTTAACATATTTTTTTCATTTAAAAAAAAGTATGTATTAAAAAACACATTCTTTTATGATTTACACCTGAGTGATTATGAACAAATGAGTCACCATTAAAACAGAAGTTGCGATCGTTTTTTCAAGTGAAACAAATGTAGGACAGGGCTTGAATTTATCCATTGGGAATTGATTGGATCATATGTGAGTGACAGGCTTCCCCGTCCTGTCGTCAGTAAACAAATCATTGCAGAATAATGAGATATGGATGGAAGGGAAGTCATATCAGGTAGAATATATATATTTTTTTTAAATGTTGTGCACAGGTGGGCGACACGGTGGCTCAGTGGCTCAGTGGCCTGACAGCAAGAAAGTCGCTGGTTCGAGTCCCGGCTGGGTCAGTTGGAGTTTCAGGAGTTTGCATGTTCTCCCCGTGTTGGTGTGGGTTTCCTCTGGGTGCTCCAGTTTCCCCCACAGTCCAAACACATTGAGGGTGAATTGAATAAACTAAATTGTCCGTAGTGTATGTGTGTGAATGAGTGTGTATGGGTGTTTTCCAGTACTGGTTTGCAGCTGGCAGGGCATCCGCTGTGTAAAACATAAGCTGGATAAGTTAGTGGTTCATTCTGCTGTGGCGACCCCTGATGAATAAAGGGACTAAGCCGAAGGAAAATGAATGAATGAATGATGTGCACAGATAAATCATTCATACTAAATATTGCAGTGTTGGCAAAAAAAACAAACAAAAAAAATTGATAGCATTTCATGACTTCTCGCTATCTTTCTGAGGTGGCATGAAAGACAAATTCCTCATCAGGAAAAACCAGAGAATCCAGTAATGATGTGTGAAAAAAAAAAGATGTACTGCTCAAATCAGGATTAAGCTTACGAAAATAGTTTACCAGTCAAAATGCCTATATAAAGCAATTTATTGTTTAACTGTAGATTTTACACTTATCACAGGATGATGATTTTCAAAAGAAAGAACATATTGTGAGGATTTGTGATCTGTTACCTGGCAGTGTTGTTTGTGGAGGAGTTATTGCCTGTGCCCTGGCTGTTCAAGAGAAACAGATGACATAGCATTTTGAAGCATACATGTGTTTATTTTAATTTTATTAGCCACATAATCAAAGAGATGCTCTAAAGAAAATACATACTCAGTGCCAGGGCTGATATGAACACCAGCAGAGGCTGTAAAACCAGAGATAACGTCATGATGATGAGGTCAGAGATGATAACAGCATAAGTAGAAATCCTTCTTCTGTAAACAGAGAGAGAGCTTTATTACTTTCTTTAGGAACAACAACAGTATTTATAATTGTATAATGTAGTATCCACTTTGTTTTAGTTTGAACTATTGTATATTTTTATTTATTTTTTTGAGGTGGGTGGGGGGTGTAGTTTTATTTTTTTGGATTTGGCTTGAATAAAATCAGTTTTAATCTTTTAAGGCCAATTTTAAGGTCAGTATTATTAGACGCCTTAAGATTTATTTTTAAGAAACCACTATTGTCCTATTACTTGCCTAATTATCCCAACTTGCCTAGTTAACATAATAACATTTTTAAGTCTTTAAATTTCAGCTGAATACTAGTATTTTGCAAAATAAGTAGTAAAATATTATGAACTGTCATCATGGCAAAGTCAAAAGATATTAGTTATCAGAAATTATTTAGAAAAAAACTATTATGTTTAAAAATGTGTTGAAAAAAAATATTGTCTCAGTTAAGCAACACTTGGGAAATATTTATATTTCTCAAATTAATTTGTTCCCCAGTGTATTCAGTTAACAAATGCAGTGCACTTTTTATTTATATGTACTGATCGACACTGGATATTTATTAGCTGATTTTGGATATTTAATTATGGACTGCCTTTCTTCAACCCGTTCATTTATTTAGATTATGGATGCGCATTATAATCATTATTTATTAATAAATGAACTAAAATAGCATATCTATAACTCTGATTTGGAATAGGTTGTTTAATTGCTTTTTCAGTTCATCTTCATGTTTATTAGCGATTTTTACAATGTAAATTGTATCAAAGCAGCTTAACATACAGTAGATAAAGAGAGTAAAAGCCATAATATTGCAAACTGTGGAACATTCCAGCAATTCAGGCAGGCAGGAGAGTAGTGTGGAATGCTGGTGTAGTTGTAGTTAAATTAAAACGGATTCAGTTCAGTTTAGTTCATTCAATTAATAAGACAAATCCTTAAATTATACTAATGATCTCAATTGTATATACAGTTGAAGTCAAAATTATTAGCCCTTCTGTGAAACTGTAATTCTTTAAAAAAAATAATTTCTGGTGTTGTTTAACGAAGAGAATTTCTTTTTTTCACATGTCTAAACATAATAGTTTTAATAAATAATTTCTAATAACTAATTACTTTTGTTTTGATGACAGTAGATACTTAATATATATATATATATATATATATACTTTAAATTAAAATGTTATTTCAGCCAAACTAAAAGAAATAAGACTTTCTCTTTTTATTATTGGGAATGCTGTTAAACTGTGAATATTTATATATATACATACATACAGTTGCAATCAGAATTATTAAACCTTTTAATTTTATTTTCTTTTTTAAATATTTCCCAAATGATGTTTAACAGAGCAAGGAAATTTTTCACAGTATGTCTGATAATTTTTTTTTTTTCTGGAGAAAGTCTTATTTGTTTTATTTCAGCTAGAATAAAAGCATTTTAAGGTCAAAATTATTAGCCTCTTTAAGCGATATATTTTTTCGATAGTCTACAGAACAAACCATCGTTATACAATTACTTGCCTAATTACCCTATCCGGCCTAGTTAACCTAATTAACCTAGTGAAGCCTTTAAATGTCACTTTAAGCTGTATAGAAGTGTCTTGAAAAATATCTTGTAAAATATTATGTACTGTCATCATGGCAAAGATGAAATAAATCAGTTATTAGAAATGAGTTATTAAACTATTATGTTTAGAAATGTGTTGAAAAAATCTTCTCTCCGTTAAACAGAAATTGGGGGAAAAAAAAAAACAGGGGGGCTAATAATTCAGGGGGTTTAATTATTCTGATTGCAACTATACATATATATATTTCTAATGGTATACCTGCCATTAATTAGTGTTTTTGGGCTGCATTTATAACGTCGTAATTCATAATAAAATGAAATTTCTTTTTGTTTTTTTATATGTCTGGCAAGATTTTGCTCTATAAACTAATAGTAGTAAATAGTGTAAATAAAGGTTAAATGTAAGGTAAAATGTTTCTATCATCATCATTAATTTTTGCTCTGAGAAATAAAAAAATAAAAAAAGATATTTATATACATTCATGTCTTATCATCAGATTTGGTATATGCTGTGTATATATATATATATATATATATATATATATATATATATATATATATATTTATATAAACTTCGTGTTTTATCATTCACACATCCATTGATATGTAACTCTTTTATTTCAACACATTACATTAGTATAAGTAATGATAATGTTTTACTCACCTCTGACAACTTCATCCAACAGTCTCATCTACAGTGGTGTAGCAGGAAGTATGTTTGGTTTATATACTGTACGCCCCAGCACCGTGGTTACATCTAAAATGTAAGAAAATATGTCACCTTCATTGGAACAGCGCCAAAAGCTCTAACAAAAATCTGAAGCAAAGGTCTACATACATCACATAACTTTTAGATCAATTATAGTATAAATGTGAACAGTGACTTTTAATGTGCTGCAGTTTTACTTTTGTCATCATTGTTTAATTTTTTTAGCTAAATAATTTTTTTTTTTTCTAATTTCTAGATAAAGTGACAGCTGATTAATTACGCACTTCAAACAGATTCTTGATGATCTACAAAAAAGGCTAAATCTAATTTTATCCAGTCGATCAGGTGGTACTAAAGTCTCTCAGAACAATACGGTGTAATATTTTTTATTTACTTCTGATACAGTCACAAATCCTAGAGCTGATATTTCTGTAAGCACTGAAGTGTTGTTCACACAAAGTAACACTTGCGCACTTGAGAAAGACCTGCCTATTTTTTTTTATTGATAGTGATCTACATTCTGTACTTTGTTTATGAATTGGCCTGTCAGCTATTATGATTTTCCAGTTTTCAGTTCTTGGCGGAACGTAACATTCCAGTTATGGGAAACAATAAGGTGCATTCCAGTAAATGCGCGTATAAAACCCTGATACTGTTCTAGATCTACAACCATTTTGAAGCATTTCTAATAGTTTTTATATTGCCATTGCAGCTAATGTTAACGCAGAAATCAAAAGTGCAATGAAATCACATTCCCTGCAATGTAAGCTTACCTTGTTGTTTCCCATGATTGGAATGTTTTGTTCTGTCAAGGATTGAAAGCAGGTCTTTCCCTAGAAAGCACAAATGTTACTTGGTGTCAACAACAATTCAGTGCTTACAGAAATACATATCAATGTAAAAGTAAATAAATAAAAAATAATGTTCCGACAGACTTTAGTGTCACCAGATCAAACTTGATAACATTAGATTTAGCCTTTTTTTGCAGACACAGAAAGAATCTGTTTGACGTGAGTAATTACACAGCTGTCACTTTAGCTGAAATGGAAAAAAAATTACATAATAGTGACACAAAAAGTAAAACTGCAGCACATTAGCAGCCGCTTTTCATACTGTAGTACTTGATTACGTAAAAAGAAGTATACTTTAATTTCATTGTATGAAGTTCATTAATTAACTTCATTGAATTGCATCTATGGCGGCGCGGTGGCTCAGTGGTTAGCACTGTCGCCTCATAGCAAGAAGGTTGCTGGTTCGAGCCCCAACTGGGTCAGTTGGCATTTCTGTGTTGGCGTGGGTTTCCTCCGGGTGCTCCGGTTTCCCCCACAGTCCAAACACATGCTCTATGTGAATTGAATAAACTAAATTGGCCGAAGTGTATGAGTGTGCATGTGAGAGTGTATGGGTGTTTCCCAGTACTGGGTTGCGGCTGGAAGGGCATCCGCTGCGTAAAACATATGCTGGATAAATTGGCGGTTCATTACGCTGTGGCGACCCCTGATGAATAAAGAGACTAAGCCGAACGAAAATGAATGAATGAATGTATTGCATCTATATACTATTAGTGTACTTGTAAGTGTACCACTTGAATACCATTTGGGACTAAATTGTCCCACTTTTAGTATATAAAATTACACTTTTAAGCGAACAATAAGTATGAAAGTAAATTGAGTTTTAAATTTGTACCACTAAGTAAAGTTATGGGTATACTAAAAGTTGACTTTTGTAATAATTAGTTTATGAAGGAAAGAAGTAAAGTTGTGACAGGCAGCCAAGTATAGTGTCTGATACTCAGGGCTCTGCATTTAACACAGCCAAGTGCACACACATTAGTGAACACCTTGTATAGTGACATTCCTTAGTACACATTTTTATGCCAATGGCATTTCATGTTATACATATGCCTTAATACAACATAAGTGATTCCTCTTATTGAAATATGTAGAATATGGAAGCATGTGCGTAGCAAAAACTAAAGGCATTTTGAAATGTAAAATGGCAATGCATCTTACATGACATACTGTATGTGTAAAGTTTGCTGCAAAATTAAAACAAATTTGATAAATGATAAATAGACATTTGGAATTTCAGTATTAAAATGTATAACATTTAATTTTTTAAAAAGGTGTGAAATTAAACTCATTCATTCATTTTCTTTTCGGCTTAGTCCCTTTATTAATTTGGGGTCGCCACAGCGGAATGAACTGCCAACTTATCCAGCATATGTTTTACGCAGCGGATGCCCTTCCAGCCGCAACCCATCACTGGGAAACACCCATACACTCCTATTCACACACATACACTACGGACAATATAGCTTACCCAATTCACCTATAGTGCATGTCTTTGGACTTGTGGGGGAAACCGGAGCACCGGAGGAAACCCACACGAACACGGGGAGAACATGCAAACTCCACACAGAATTGTCAACTGACCTAGCCGAGGCTCGAACCAGTGACCTTCTTGCTGTGAGGCGACAGCGCTACCCACTGCGCCACCGTGAAATTAAACTGAAAAAAAAAAATCTATTGACGTGTGCAACATGTACAAGCAGAAATGGTTGCAAAAGGATCATTTAAACATTCCATGAAACTAAAATAAAGCCTTTCAGATGTTAGCATCAGTATTGTTAGTTTTTAAGATATCTATAAGCTAGTGTGCTCCAAAACAGTGACAAAATTGGTGTTTAGAAGATATAAAACTGATATAAACATGTAAAGCTTGTAGTTTGTCACTTCCTTCTAAATGGATCAATGGTTTTATTCATGCCACCTCATATGTCAGTTTCTCATCAAATCTTGACCAATCAAATGCACTCTAGTGTCTGACATGCCCTGCCCCCTTCAAGACGCTTCTCATTTGCTTTTCATTTGATACGCTTGAGCTCAACCATGCTCTCTGGCAGAGCGCTGATAAAACAAAATGCTATTGGCTGTTTTTAAAAAAGGTGAGGAGCTACACTTGTCCCACCCTCTCTTCGTGTTTTGGTTGAGATTACGTCAAACATCGTATAAAAATGCATATTACAAAGCACTTCACAGGGACTTTTAAATGTTATTTGCGCTAACTGCATTTACACTCATGGTTAGGAAAATAGGACTGCATTTTCATCATTACACCACGGGATGTAGCAAAATTTTATGTGCATCTCAAAATGCATTTTAGAGCCAAAGGTATAGCAAAACTGTAGCAAGATAATGGTGAGATAAATGTATTTTTAATGCATTAACACTCACTTAAGATGTTACTTTTTCAATTAATGCATCGCGACGATTGTTAAGTTGACATAGTTTTGAAAATGCATTCTCGTGATGACCGGTTCGTAAATGAATTGATTAGCTACAAGCTGCACATCTTGAAAGTTACTTCATACTACTTTTTTCACAAAGGCATATATTACAAAAACATCAATCATTCATTCATTCATTCATTTTCCTTGCCCTTCCAGCTGCAACCCATCACTGGGAAACACCCATACACTCCCATTCACACACATACACTACAGACAATTTTATCTTACCCAATTCACCTATAGCGCATGTCTGTGGACTGTGGGGGAAACCGGAGCACCCGGAGGAAACCCACGCCAACACGGGGAGAACATGCAAACTCCACACAGAAATGCCAACTGACCCAGCCAGGGCTTAAACCAGCAACCTTCTTGCTGTGAGGCGATTATGCTACCCACAGCGCCACCGTGATGCCCTAAAACATCAATCATTTTAAGTAAAATATTTTGGACTTAAAGCAGTGCAATCCAATTATAATGTCAAAACTTTATGTTTTATTATACAGTTTTCAAATCTCTCAGACTGTCAAGAGTCAAAGTACAAAGCTGCAACAAATTTAGCATTGCAGATACAAAATAACTAACAGATTCAGCACGCGGTAGCATTTCTTCAACAAATTAGTGACATATGGCTACAGTTTGGTAAGAAATTATACGTAAAATCATAATTCAGGTCAATTGCCACCTGTTTACTTTATGAATTAAATTTCAAAGGTTGTTACTTGAAAAATATTATTTACAAATTAACAGAAATAAATAAATACATGTAAAATCATGAGGTGATTTACCAGTAGATGACTGTAATACACTATTGTAGTTTGTTATCTTGTATGATGACACTGTGCAGCTTTGCATGTTCACTAAATGGAATGCAGCTGTTGTCAAGCTACCCTCCTACTTATGAAAAAGTAGATAACTACTGGAAAATCTACATTATCTTAAATAGCTGAGATGCTGTCAAGCTACTAAACAATGTAGCTTAGCTAGTAGTGATTAGTAGTCGATTATATGTTTCATAAGCTGAAGCAGAAACATTTCACTGTCATTCAATTGATTTTAATTACCAGAGAGGGTTGTTGGTTCTATCATTAAAGGTACCTTTCAAATCATTAAATTATTCATTCATTCATTTATTTTATTTTCGGCTTAGTCCCTTTATTAATCTGGGGTCGCCACAGCGGGATGAACCGCCAACTTATCCAGCATATGTTTTACGCAGCGGATGCCCTTCCAGCCGCAACCCATCTCTGGGAAACATCCATACACACCCATTCACACACATACACTACGGACAATTTTAGCTTACCCAATTCACCTATACCGCATGTCTTTGGACTTGTGGGGGAAACCGGAGCACCCGGAGGAAACCCACGCAAACACGGGGAGAACATGCAAACTCCACACAGAAATGCCAACTGACCCAGCCGAGGCTCGAACCAGCGACCTTCTTGCTGTGAGGCGAACGTGCTACCCACTGCGCCACCGCGTCGCCCTCATTAAATTATTATTTATGTCTATAACATGCAATGTTTTACTGCATGTTATACAATGACTTCTAGTTTTTGAACACCATACAATCAAAACCATGCAAAATCCTAGTCTTAACAATTAGCCTAGGATAACATAACATCATAGATCATGAACCAGGGCAATACATGGTTACAGAAGATGAAACATGCTATAAAAATGTTAACAATGTGTTAAACATTGACATTTTAAGATATGAATCACTTGTGCTAAAAACATTGTGCTAAAAACCATAGGAGCATGTTGGTTCATGCTTGAAATGTGCACAAATATAACAGCTAAAATGTGTTAATCACATGATAGAAATATAAGCATTACATGTTAACTCATGCTTGCATAATGCTAGTATGTTAAACATGATAAAAATATACTAACAATATAATAATGCATGATAACAATGTTCTAAACATGCTGAGACGCTGATTCATGTTAATGATGTGTAAAAACTTGTTAACCATATATGTCAAACATGCTAGCAACAGGCTAACTGTACTAACAAGCTAATCTGTACCATCAATGTGTTAAAACATACTAGCAACAGGCTAACTGTACTAAGAAGCTAATCTGTTCTACCAATGTGTAAACCACGTTCACCATACATGTTAAAATATGCTAGCAACAGGCTAACTAACAAGCTAATCTGTTCTATTAATTTGTAAAACATGTTGACCATACACATTAAAACATGCTAGCAAAAAGCTAGCTGTACTAACAAGCTAATCTGT
>CAIGQV010019178.1:3833467-3847488 GCA_903798115.1 Danio jaintianensis | reverse complement strand
AAACAAGAAATGCAAAGTCAGCAAGAATCATCAGAGTTGTGTAATAATTGCTGATTCTGAAATGAATGCAGTGCTCATTTAAAAGTCAGTAAATACCTGTCCACGGCTGTGCAGAACTCATCGCAACAACTGCTAATGAAAAAAAACAAACAAAAAATACTTCTGTCAAGTACACAAAAGCATTGCACAGTAGTTGTCCGTAACTCATAATTTTTACCTGATGGAACTGTGGTGGTTGTCAATGTAGAGTTTTCTGAAATAATACACAAAATTAAAACAGCAATGAACAAATCATTAAAATCACTACAGAAGGCAGTTCTCTGTCCAATAACTTTCAGCAGAAACAAACAAACAAACACAAAAATGATAAAGCAGTGCGGTGGTGCAGTGGGTAGCGCTGTCACCTTACAGCAAGAAGGTCGCTGGTTCAAGCCTCGGCTGGGTCAGTTGACATTTCTGTATGGAGTTTGCATGTTCTCCCCGTGTTCGCGTGGGTTTCCTCCGGGTGCTCCGGTTTCCCCCACAGTCCAAAGTCATGCAGTATTGGTGAATTGGGTAAGCTAAATTGTCCATAGTGTATGTGTGTAAATGAGACTGTATGGGTGTTTCCCAGTGATGGGTTGCAGCTGGAAAGGCATCCGCTGTGTAAAACATATGCTGGATAAGTTGGCAGTTCATTCTGCTGTGGCGACCCCAGATTAATAAAGGGACTAAGCCGAAAAGAAAATGAATGAATGAAAATGATAAAAAGACTCTTTAATATTGTAACATTAGGGTATGAGATAAAGATGAGAGGGGAGCAACTCCACATGCAGTTAAATGTTTATTAAGCTCCGACACAAGAGAAATACAGAGAGTCCAGGCCAGAAATGGGAAGAAGAACATAAACAGCTAGATAATTTGTATTTGATTGTATTCACTACCTGATGATGGAACTGTGGTGGTTGCTGAAAGAACAAACAGAATAAAAACACCATTGAATAATTCATTAAACTCTGAGTTTATAACTTTCACCTGAAATGAACCGGTGAAAGAAGCCTTGACATGAAAAAAATGATCAAGAAAAACGTTATCATCACTTATAGATTTATGTCCTTTGGGTTTAGTGAATTGATGTTAAAGGTTTACTTTAGAAAGCAATGGGCTTAATGGCTGTATCAGAAAACAGGTGCTAAAAGCACACAGCGTTTTTGAACATCAGTTTCACTATGTCTTGGGTGTGATTGGATAACACGACCTAACAATGAACAACACATTTATTCAGCAATACTAAATATCTTTATATAAACTGTTCACTGTTAACTAATGCATTAAACTTAAATTAACTTATACAACCTTTTTGTAAAGTGTTACCGTATTGTGCTAGTAAACAAATAATCATAGAAACCATTTTTTTTATCAAAGAATGATACATATAAATACATAATCTAGAATAACAAATATTGCAATATTCCACAAAAACAAACAAACAAACAACAAAACACCTAAGGTGTTTGTGAGGTGACACATATTTTCCCACACAAACACACACATTTTTCATCAGGAAAAACCAGATAATCCAGTAATGATTTACATTACTGAACTCTACTGAACTGCACAAATCAGGAAGGAACTATAAGAAAATAGTAGTCAAACTGCCTTTTTGAAAGGGATAGTTCACAAAAAAGAAGACAATTCTATCTCCCTCAAGTGGTTCTGAACCTTTATGGGTTTCTTTTTTCTGTTAAACACAAACAAAGATATTGTGAAGAAAGCTGAAGACCTGTAACCATGGTAGGAAAAACAAATCCTATGGAAGTCAATGGTTACAGGTTTCTAACATTCTTCAAAATATCTTCTTTTGTGTTTAGCAGAGGAAAGAAACCCATAAAGGTTTATCTAAACAATAATTAAAATGTTTAACTGAAATGAAGGGAGGAGGTTAGTTTCAAAACAAACAGTGAGGATTTGTGATCGGTTACCCGTCAGTGTTGTTTGAGTAGTCGATTGTGCCCTGGCTGTTCAAGAAAAAACAAATGGCATTACATTTAGAAACATAAATGAGTTAATAGTATTATCTTCGGCACATTAAGACAAAATCAAACAGATGATTAAAAATATATACTCAGTGCCAGGGTTGATATGAACAGCAGCAGATGCTGTAAAACCAGAGATAACTTCATGATGAGGAAGTCAGAGATAACAGCACACGTAGAAATGCTTCCGCTATGAACAGAGAGAGAACTTTATTTTTTTGTTACACTATATTTTTAGTGTAGTCAAAATCATTAGCCCTTCTGAATTATTAGGCCCCCTGTTTAATGGAAAGAAGATTTTTTCAACACATTTCTAAACATAATAATAACTAATTTCTAATAACTGATTTCTTTTTATCTTTGCCATGATGACAGTACATAATATTTTACTAGATATTTTTCAAGATACTAGTATTCAGCTTAAAGTGACAATTAAAGGCTTAACTAGGTTAATTGGGTTAATTAGGCAAGTTAGGTTAATTAGGCAAGTCATTGTATAACAGTGGTTTGTTCTGTAGACAATCGAAACAAAATATTGCTTAGGGGGGCTTTTTTTGTATTAAAAACTGCTTTTATTCTAGCCGAAATAAAACAAATAAGACTTTCTCCAGAGGAAAAAAAATATAGAAATACTGTGAAAAAAATCCTTGCTCTGTTAAACATCATTTGGGAAATATTGAAAAAGAAAAAAAAAAAACACAGGAGGGCGAATAAGTTTGACTTCAACTGTATATATATATATATATAATCTTTAAGGAGCAGAATGATCTTTTAATAATGGTATATCTTTCTTTACTTAATATTTTTGGTCTGCATTGTATCTATAGCTGTATTTTTTAAAACATTACCATCAAATGAAATTTGTTTTAAATATGCCTGGCAAGATTTTTTGTTCTATAGACTATTCTTACACTATTATTATTGTATTATTGTTACATTACAAGTAAATAAATGTAAAATATATCATAATCATTCATGTTTGCTCAAATAAAAAAAATAAAAAAAACATAATGAAAAAAAATTAATCTGTACAGTTTTATTTTTTGATGCGTAACACTTTTTTTTCTAATTTATTTATCTTGTTTTATCATTCACACATCCATTGCTATGTAACTGTTTTACTGTAGGTCAACACATTACACAAGCACAAGTAATGATAGTGTTTTACTCACCTGTGACAGCTTCATCCAACAGGTTCATCTACAGTGGTGTAGCAGGAAGTGTGTGATTCATTTATATACTGTACGCCCCAGCACCACTGTTATGAGGACACATTTACTAGAATCGAACACCATAGGAACACAAACAATAACTATTACAAAACTCTAAATCAAAGTTCTTGACCTTCAGACATCAAATAACTTTTAGATTAATTATAATACTGTGTACTGTAAACCTTTATAGGCCGTTACACTATTATACAATTTTATAATACTATTCAGCATAAATACCAAATATACATACAGTTGAGGTCACAATTATTAGCACTTATGTTACATTTATTTCCCCAATTTCTGCTTAATGGAGAACATCTCGAACATTTCTAAACGTTTAATAACTAATTTCTAATAACTGATTTCTTTTGAATGGGCTGCACGGTGGCGCAGTGGGTAGCACAATCGCCTCACAGCAAGAAGTTTGCTGGTTCGAGCCTCGGCTGGGTCAGTTGGCGTTTCTGTGTGGATTTTGCATGTTCTCCCTGTGTTCGCATGGGTTTCCTCCGGGTGCTCCGGTTTCCCCCACAAGTCCAAAGACATGCGGTACAGGTAAATTGGGTAAGCTAAATTGTCCGTAGTGTATGTGTGTGAATGAGTGTATGTGGATGTTTCTCAGTGGTGGGTTGCAGCTGGAAGGGCATCCTCTGCGTAAAACATATGCTGGATAAATTGGTGGTTCATTCTGCTGTGGCGACCCCAGATTAATAAAGGGACTAAGCCGAAAAGAAAAGAAATGAATGAATGAATGATTTCTTTTGATTACATGCATTTCTTTTGATTAAAGTGCATAATATTTGACAAGATATTTTTCAAGATACTAGTATTCAGCTTAAAGGGCCATTTAAAGGCTTTAGTAGGTTAATTAGGTTAACTAGGCAAGTTAGGGTAATTAGGCAAGTCATTGTAAAAACATTTTATAATGGTTTGTTCTGTAGACAATAAAAAATGCTTAAGGTGGCTATAATAATATTGAGCTTAAAATGTTTGTGCCTTAATAAAACAAATACGACTTTCTCCAGAAGAAAAAATATAGGAAATACTGAGAAAAAGTCCTTGCTCTGTTAAATATCATTTGGGAAATACTTGAAAAAGAAAAAAAATAAATCACAGGAGGGCTACTATTAATTTTGACTTCATATATATTGTCATTGGAGGTAACAGGAGTAGCAAAACAATGATCTCACATTTACCGAACTGTAAGTTTATCTTGTGTTGTTTCCTGTTGGAATGTTATGTCCCGCCAAGAACTGAAAACTGGAAAATCAGAATGTAGATCTGTACTGTAAATAAGAGTCTTTCTCTAGAAAGTATGTGCAACACTCTGGTGCTTACAGAGATAACAGCCCTTGGATTTATGACTATCTATTAGAAGTAAATAAAAAATGATATGCCTTACTGCTTTGGCAGACTTTAGCGCCACCCGATCAAGTGGATGAAACAAGTTTAGACTGAGCTTTTTTTGTAGATACAGAAATAACAGGCCTGTAGCCAGCCTGGTAAAAGGGGTGGTTCTTTTTTTCTCAAAATGTGGACCTGTTTGCAGTTATTCACCCATTTTAGTGACATTTTAAGCACTATTTTTAGCTGAATTAGCTTGTCGGATGGTCATCATAACCACACTTTTTGATACAAATATGATATAAAAATATTTCCTAAAGATTTATAATAAAGAAATTTGAAGAAATACTTATTTTTAAAATACATATTTATTACATCATATATCACATAGAAACAAATAGGAATCTGTTAAAGTTTAAAATTAAAAACTGTAGTCTATTGTCATTTATTAGGCACATAACAAACTGGCCAGCACATTCGACTTTCCTCAGTTTGACTATTTGAAAAATTTTTTTTTTAAAACATAATAATAATAATAATAATAATAATAATAATAATAATGTAGAGCTTTACAATTTTTCTAGCGTCTCTTTTAAAAACTGTACATTTGAAAATTCAAGGATAACAACAATAGCCAAACTGGTATTCAAATCAATTTTAATATGGTCCACTTTTGGTCCTTCACACCTTTTTATTCCTCATTTTTTTTGTTTTAAGCATAAGATTCAGAATAAAAGTTACTTTTAAAATGTTTTCTCTGTTTAAAAACAATGCAGCAGCGAAAGATGACTTCACTTATGTCAGATTGTAAAATGAAAATATTGGTTAGCATTGGCCAAAACTGAATAGCTGAAGTCGCACCGAAGCGACAGCCAACAGAGGATTTCGCTTGGTCTTAAAGCCTTTTTCGATGGGATATTTTCACTATTTATGATGGCATAGCAGTCAAAATAGGACAAACGAGCTCATGTATGGGACAAATTCTGGACCTTTTATCAGTGAGGGGTGGTTCTTCCGAATCACCTGAACCCCCCCTGGCTATAGGCCTGAATAATTTGTGAGTGAATTGCAACACTGAGTGCACCAAGATGGATGCCATTTTATGTTGATAAAAATGTTGACAGAGTTTGTGGTTACTTTGTGTCATTTGTATTTTGATTTCTGTCATGCATACAAACATTAATTTAACAATTAAATAATACATTGTTTAGAAACTTACACCGACAGGATTCTGCTGCTGTCAGACTCGGGAATCTATTCAGCATGTGAATTTTCACAGTGATTTGTGGGTATTCTCAAGCCATTCAGTTTACTTGGGTTTTCTCTCATTATTGAGGGGCATTGTGAGATTGATTTAGTGCACTTCAGAATGTCCACTATGACACCACTACAAATGGCTGCTCTCATAATTGCACTATTTAAGGGGGTGATTTCAGATACAACCAAACAAGAAATGATTGGGTGGGGGAGGGGCCAAGGGGGCAGTCATAAAGATAAATAAATGAACATTTGTTAACAAGAATGCAAAATGTATTATATCAATATATTTATCACGTTGTTTAATTTTATTAATTTCAATATTCAGTCAAATAAACCCGGATTGAAAGGCTATTTTTGGAGTTCTGCAAGCAGTAAAGGTAAGATACATTTTATGTCAAATACTTTTTTTTGGTTTTAAAGACATCTAAAGTCATAAAACATTCAAATTTTCTCAGAATAAGCATTTAATATTACAATTGTTTTGCAATGATTTCTATACTATTCATTTAAATAGATTCAGGGCTTAAGCTCTGTTAACCCCTCCCCCTTCCATAATTCAACTCTAGGCAAGGCAAGTTTATTTATATAGCACATTTCATACACAATGGTAATTCAAAGTGCTTTACACAAACAGGAATAAAGGAAACAAGTATAAGAAAATAAAAATAACAGAGAATAAAAATGATTAAAATGTGTTAAAAACATCTTTAGCTTAACTCTGCTCTGATTGGTCAGCTGGCAAAGTCTGTTTTGATTGCTCTTACTGTATCTATTGCATAGCTTTTGAAAGGAACTGTCCCAGTGACAGATACAGTATACCTTTATTTCTGAGAGTACATAGTAAAATATCCATTAATGAACAGGTTCTGTATTTTGTGATTCACATGTTTTTTATTTACGGTTATCAATTGCATTATTACGGTTATGTTTTCAATGGTTATGTTTGATGTTGAAAATGTAACTGTGCAATTTAACAAAATGTTGTCTTTTACTGACATTTCAGCAGTTTGAAACAATATATTGTATAATATATAGAGAATAATTTCTGTAAAATAACAGAAAAAGTGGGCGACGCGGTGGCGCAGTGGGTAGCACAATCGCCTCACAGCAAGAAGGTCACTGGTTCGAGCCTCGGCTGGGTCAGTTGGCATTTCTGTGTGGAGTTGCATGTTCTCCCCGTGTTCGCGTGGGTTTCCTTCGTGTGCTCCGGTTTCCCCCACAAGTCCAAAGACATGCGCTATAGGTGAATTGGGTAAGCTAAATTGTCCGTAGTGTATGTGTGTGAATGAGTGTGTATGGATGTTTCCCAGTAATGGGTTGCGGCTGGAAGGGCATCCGCTGCGTAAAACATATGCTGGATAAGTTGGCGGTTCATTCCGCTGTGGCGAACCCAGATTAATAAAGGGACTAAGCCGAAAAGAAAAGGAATGAAAGAATGAACAGAAAAAGTACTGGCAGTTTATTACTACGCTAAAAAAATCCTGGTTGCCTTAAATTTTTAAGCTGAATCAAATTAACCTTATGAGTCCATTGAACTTAAACTGACTTAAAACAGCTTACGTAACATAAAATTAAGTTAGAACATGATTAATTTAGATTAATAAGTTACAATGACCTAAAAACATATGCTGTCAGGACTGATTGATCATATTTTTCTTACAATGTAGGTTTAGTACCGCAATTACAGCACAAACCCAGACAATATATCACTTTAAACTATTAAAAATGTTAATAATAAGTCACCTTTTAAACATCAAAAATTTGTTGGAGGAAATATCACGGTCTCATAATGCAATTCAAAAGCGTAACAAAAAGAAAAAACAAAACATTAATAAAAAATGCGGAAAACTGATCATTTCCAGATATTGTTACAGTGTACTGTACATGATAAAGGTTATGTAAGAAACAGAAAGCAAAGATCAGACACTATTCCAGTTCTGCTTGTGTAGCGACATTCCTTCAACAGTAGTGAAGACAACAAAAAACAAAAGACATAAAACTGCACAATGTGGCATTGTATCACTGACAACTGGGAATAGGAAATACGGATACAGTATCTTATAAAACTATGTAAATAAAGGTTTATTTTTCTGCACATTTCATTAAGAGACATCATTCATGTTATATTAAAGGAAATGTTCGCCCAAAACTTCTGTCATCATTTGCCTTCCCTTCACTTGACAGAAATCTTTATGAGTGTCTTTCTTCTGTTGAACACAAAAGATGTTTTGAAAAATGCTTAAGTGTAATCATAGACGTCCATAGTATTTGTTTTTTTCTACTATGGAAGTCAATGGATACAGGTTTCTAACATTTTTCGGAAAAAATTAAACAAAGGTTTGAAACCACTTGTGGGATAGTAATTAGTGAGTACATTTTCATTTTTGAGTGAACTATCCCTTTAAGGCATTCAAGTCTTAATGCATAGGGTAGGTGGCACCCAGAAAAAAAATCAATACAGTACGTCTTAGTTGTCTATACCTTGAAGTGGTAATAAAAATCTGGGACAACTAAAGAAAAATATATCTATAATATTTTGAAAAGATAAATTAAATTAACATAAAAAAATACTAGCTACTAAATAATTAGTTGAAAACATGCTTGACATTTTTTTTTCTAGTGTAGAGATAAATCTTTCTTCGTACACCTTTATTATAGGGGATGCACCCGCTCTAGGGAGGACTGCACAAATAATAATAATAATAATAATAATAATAATAATATAAATAAAAATTATAATAAATATATAGTTTAATAATACATAATTAAATAATAAATTAAAGTAAATGTTATTTAAATATATTAAAAATATTTTAAGGTTTGCTGATAATTGATCTGAAATCAGGTTGGCACGTTTGAAGCAATGTCTCCAGCGGTGTACATATCAGACTTGAAATCAGATCAGGCTGGGATCTAAGGTGATTATAGACTACTGCTGATTGACAGATTGAAAGATGTCTGTCATAAACTTACTTGACGAGTGCATTTTTTGGACCTCATAACTGAAAGAAAAACATACAAGCACAATACCTTAGGACTTGACCTTCACTTTTATTTTAAAGGGGACTTATGTAAAAATCACTTTCATAATGGGTTTAAACAGTTGTGTGGCAACAGTGTGTGAAAATAGCCAGCCTCCAATGGTAAGAAACAGTTCATTCTATTTTTTGTATAGTAACACTTCATCTGCAGAAACACTTTGCTTGACATTAGCCCGCTTCACACATACAGACTTTATTGGAAAATTACCGTCAATTTTCCCGAAAGAGGTCACACGTGAACAGGCCCCACACTCAAATGTACATCTTGAAATGTGAATGTGTTCCTCCATATCCCTTCATCTGCACTTTATGATTTAGTCAAATATGTGAACAAAAATGTTTTTAGCTGTGGTTAGCGCTTCTGCCTTCGGATGCTATCTTCGTTTTTTCACTATAGTTCAGTATTTTGGTTTGTCTGGCACAAAAGCAGCTGCATGAATGCTAAAGTTTTAAATAAAAGTGAAACCATTAACGACAAGACTGACTGACTATGTCTACAAATACAAGCGCAGCCGTTTAGAGCTTATTTCTGGTTAATAATGTCAGAATTTACCGGTATTTTGAAATTAATGTGTGACTGATGCTTTCCAGAAAAATTACAGGACATCCTTTCCTGTGTGAACAGTGAATTTAGCGGTAAAGTTGTTCTGGAAATTTTCCAAATATTTATCACTCCGGTATCACAGATCCGATATTTCTGGTATCACTGTTGGAAAGGGGCTGTTCTCTCTTTGTACATGTCATCAGAAAACCAACCTTCTGTCTCGCTACAATCCAACTCGTTTTTTTTTTTTTTTTAATAATAATTTTTCGGGGTTTTCACCTTTAATGGACAGGACAGTAGAGAGTATTGACAGAAAAGTGTGGGGAGCAGAGAGAGGGGAAGTATCGGCATAGGACCTCAAGGCGGGAATCAAACTCGGGTCGCCGTGACCACCGGAGTGCATGTGTCAACGCACTAACCACTACACCATTGGCGCCGACCCACCTCGTTCTTTAAGATCTCAAAACTCAGGGCTTCTGGTAGTACCTAGAATATCAAAGTCGAGTAAAGGAGGTCGGCCTTCTCATTTATGGCTCCTAAACTCTGGAATAGCCTTCCTGATAATTTCCGAGGCTCAGACACACTCTCTCAGTTCAAAACTAGATTAAAGACCTATCTTTTTAATAAAGCACACACTCAATGCATCGCATAACGGTATGATGCATGAATGTGCTCCACGCAGGTGAGCTGGCTCGGCATCACCTGTAGGACACACTCCTCAATACACCAGACATTGTGTTAGAAACTCTCATATGCTTTACATGTTTGTTTCTATGTTTGTTTATTTAACTGCTATTTTCATCTATAACACTCCATTTTTGCATCTCGTTTAAATACACTATGAACAGCAGCTACGCTAATTATTTTCTTTATTCTCTATTTCCACCTGGGGATACTCATTCCGAGGTCCCTAGAGACTATGCAGCGCCATTGATGCGATCCAAGACCTGTGAAGAGATGATCCCAAGGTTTCCATAATCCTGGACCAGGTCATATCCCAATATGATGCTGTGGTCGTCATTTAGAAATGGAGTGCATGAGACTGATTCCTGACCTCCCGCTGGTGCCCTACTCACACCTGCAGCTTCTCCACGATGGACGTCCAGCTTCTCCAGCCTCTGGCGCCTAGACTGCAGCTCCACACAGGAAGTTTGGCCAGAAGAATAATGGTCATGCCCAACAGGGCCTGGTTTCTCTCAAGGTTTTTTTTTCCCTTCACTTCGTCAATTGGTGAAGTTTTTTTCCTTGCCACTGTCGCCGCTGGCTTGCTTGGATCGGGACTTGTGGAGCTGTGCTTCGGTGGATTTGCTCTACAGTGTTCGAACTTTCAGCAGTGAAATTTAAACCACACTGAACTAAACTAAACTGAACTTCAACTCTGAAATCTGGACTTTACTAGAACTATGTTAAGCTGCTTTGACACAATCTACATTGTAAAAGCGCTATATAAATAAACATGAATTGAATTGAATTGAAAAAGTCCCATCCATTAGTGATGATCTCTCCCTCATTAGCATAGACAGCCCTGACTGAGAAGCAGCCGTTAGAGTTTTCACACCGTACCTGCTGAAGATAATGTCAGTGATGCATTATAAATGTTGAGTTTTAGGATGCACAAATGGCCTAATATCACACAGGCCTTTGTAGCTCCGCCATTTAAAAAAAAAAGAGCCCGGTGCGCAAAATATCATTTGAATTTAAATCGGCACTCGATTCATATAGGATCAATTAGGATCAATACTTAAAAGGGGCAGTTTCAACGGGTTTTAAAACATGATCTGTTGGGTATTTTGAGCTGAAACTTCACATACACACTCTAGGGTCATCAGAGACTTATTTTACATTTAGTAAAAAGGGGCATAATAGGTCCCCTTTAAAAGATAACATATAATGACTAAATTACCTAAGGACTGTGGAGGTTTCTGAAAAGAATGAACGCATAAAACACTTCTACAAACCTTAGGAACTCACTTGAAGAATGCAGTTTTTTTCCCTCACAAAGATGTTCACATGTTTGTGTTAGGGGCCGATCACACCGAACACGCTTTTTGCGTTGAGAGGCGCCTTTTTTGAATGATTTGCTATAGTCCGCAAGCATTATGCGTATTTTAATCGCCTGCTGCGCCTTGCGTTTTTGCCGTTGCACTCTGTGCGCTCGCAGTTGAAAAAAAGTCAACTCTGAGCGTAAAAAGAGTGTTACGTCAGTCGCGTCTTTTTCATTCTCCAATCAAAGTGTTTGTGTTGTCAAGACAACTACTGAAACATTTGAAAATGGAGAAGAGAATTGTGGTTGCTGTTTTGAGTTATCCGGTGCTGTATGACTCACAAATCTTGAATATCACAGTATTATTAAATATTAAAATTATATTAATATCAACAGCAACACTCGCACACATTACGCAGCTGATTCAGTCGTTGTCTAGCAACATACAAAGCGCACTGCACTTTTTTTGTCTTGTCAACAAAAAAGGCAGTGTGGTGCGCCTCGCGTTTTTGGAACGTAAAAGCGTGTTCGGTGTGATCGGCCCCTAAGTCTGTTCAGTTGACACATGAAACTGTAACAAATTCCAAAGTTCCAAACTGTTAAATGTAAACACAAATGTAAAATCAACAATAAAACAAAACAAAAGCAAGCAGCATGGAAGAATCTTCATTCATTCATTCATTCATTTTCTTTTCGGCTTATTCCCTTTATTAATCTGGGGTCGCCACAGCGGAATGAACCGCCAACTTATCCAGCATATGTTTTATGCAGCGGATGCCCTTCCAGCTGCAACCCTTCACTGGGAAACATCCATACACACTCTCATTCACACACACACACACACACACACACTTTAGCTTACCCAATTCACCTATATCACATGTCTCCACACAGAAATGCCAACTGACCCAGCTGAGGCTCGAACCAGCGACCTTCTTGCTGTGAGGCGATCGTCCTACCCACTGCGCCACCGTGACGCCTGGAAGAATCTTACAGATGAATATTGCAGAAAAATACAAACAAGCAATCTAAAATCTACCTGGCCCTCATTTGCTCCTTCTGAATTGAGACCTGCGTGTAGCAAACTGATCTTTTAATCATCCTGAATATAAAAAAATAAAATAAATAAAAATGATATATCTTAAAAGATCTGATAGCACAAAGCAAGACATAATGAAATAACAAAATGCAAAAGATCAATGATTTTTATTTATGCTAAATATAGTTAGAACGTATACCATATACAATATTTTTGCACATTCAATTATACAGAACTATATGCTTGACCATGTTTACATGTGGATGATTATGTTAAAGGTTGAAACTGTTGAAACAGAAAATAAGTTGAAGGGTGAAAAATTATACAAGTTCTCCTTGTAAAGTGACATTCACAAGATTTTAGATCTACATCTGCATCATTTTAATTCACTGCCATGCAACAGGCCAACATGACAGTTTCCTTAAGCTTATCTAAATGATATCTAAAAACAACAATGAACTCTAATGAGTGTACGGAGAAACCTAGGGTGGATATCAGTATATTTTACTTTCATTTATTTCATTCAGTTCATCACACAAAGCTACTGTAAGATCACTTTTATGGTGATTTATCACCCTTTTGAAGGCTACATCCTTGAATTACATTATTAACAGACTTGATTCGTAAGATCAATTAGATTTTTGATGTACACCTGTATTCATATTCCTGAATAAGACTTATATTATGGCTGAAAGAGACTTATATTACGGCTGCATCTTTTCTACTTTTTTTATGTTCAGCTTCATGTCGCTTGGCAGTCCTTTTTTCACCAACTCCTGTTGGATCTGAAACAAAGATGAACAGACAGATCAACCCTCCCCATGTAACCTAATAGTGCCTAAACTGTCAAAATATTTGCGTTTGTTACCTGCTGCAAAACAATCTGCATGTTTCCTTTATCTGTAAGGTCTAAGAATGAGGCAAGCTTCCCTTGAAGTCCAACAATTTCATCTAAAGTTAGACACACATTCTAACGTTAGTTTCTAAAATATTTATTTTCTGGGCATGAATATCACATTTGATTATGCTTAACAATCTGATGGTAATAAGTTGTAAGAATACTTTTATTTGTGTTTGATCCAGTGTCCACCCTGAAGACCCATTGGCCTGGAACATTGACATTACTGGAGGTCTTGAGGTTTGAGATGGAGCTTCCACTGTTGGATCCAGAAATCACAAAATAGTCTGTGGAGTAGGCTGTATCATAACCAGCCTGTACAACAATAAACAAAATTATCTACTGTAAAAATAGGGAAAGAAAGATTGAGACAGGAGAGGTTTAAGAATCACTTTTTTAAATATATATATTTTTTACCTGTACAGGATATCCTGTTGCAGCAACGTCACCATAATTCATCAGAATAAATGAATAACCACTGCCTGAAATTAAAACCACTTGAAACGATGTTTCCTGAAAAGAGTGGAATTATTTGTTTGTTAGCAAAAACACTTTGTATTTACACTTTGTACAGTACATACAGTACTCTGTGAAACTCTTGTTATATATATATATATATATATATACATCGTGGCATAGATTCAACAAGGTACTGGAAATATTTTTCAGAGCTTTTCGTCCATAT
>CAIGQV010019178.1:3815434-3833067 GCA_903798115.1 Danio jaintianensis | reverse complement strand
ACCGGCCACTTTATTAGGTACACCTTACTAGTACCGGGTTGGACCCCCTTTTGCCTTCAGAACTGCCTTAATCCTTCGTGGCATAGATTCAACAAGGTACTGGAAATATTCCTCAGAGATTTTGGTCCATATTGACATGATAGCATCACGCAGTTGCTGCAGATTTGTCGGCTGCACATCCATGATGCGAATCTCCCATTCCACCACATCCCAAAGGTAATGTAATGTAATGTAATGTGTACTTATATAGCACATTTATCGTGTATGGCCATACACCCAAAGCGCTTCAAAATCATGAGGGGGGTCTCTCCACACTACCACCAGTGTGCATCATCCACTTGGATGATGCGACGGCAGCCACAGGACAACGGCACCAGTGCGATCACCACACACCAGCTATTGGTGGAGTGGAGAGATAGTGATACAGCCAATTCGGTGGAAGGGGATGATTGGGAGGCCATGATCAGTAAGGGTCGATGGAGGGAATTCAGCCAGGACCCCTACTTTTTACGAGAAGTGCCATGGGATTTTTTTATAACCACAGAGAGTCAGGACCTCGGTTTAACGTCTCATCCTAAAGACGGCGTTCACTGACAGTATAGTGTCCCTTTCACTTTACTGGGGCATTAGGACTGAAACAGACCACAGGCTGAGCGCCCCCTGCTGGCCTCTCTAAAACCACTTCCAACAGCAACCTAGTTTTCCCATGTGGTCTCCCATCCAGGTACTGACGAGGCTCAGCCCTGCTTTGCTTCAGTGAGTGATATGGCTGTGGCAAAAGATCTGGTGACTGTGGATGCCATTTGAGTACAGTGAACACATTGTCATGTTCAAGAAACCAGTCTGAGATGATTTGCGCTTTATGACATGGTGCGTTATTCTGCTGGAAGTAGCCATCAGAAGATGGGTACATTGTGGTCATAAAGGGATGGACATGGTCAGCAACAATACTCAGGTAGGCTGTGGCGTTGACACGATGCTCAGATGGTACTAATGGGCCCAAAGTGTGCCAAGAAAATATCCCCCACACCATTACACCACCACCACCAGACTGAACCGTTGATACAAGATAGGATGGATCCATGTTTCATGTTGTTGACGCCAAATTCTAACCCTACCATCTGAATGTCGCAGCAGAAATCGAGACTCATCAGACCAGGCAACGTTTTTCTAATCTTCTATTGTCCAATTTTGGTGAGCCTGTGCGAATTGTAGCCTCAGTTTCCTGTTCTTAGCTGACAGGAGTGGCACCCGGTGTGGTCTTCTGCTGCTGTAGCCCATCCGCCTCAAGGTTGGACATGTTGTGTGTTCAGAGATGCTCTTCTGCAGACCTCGGTTGTAACGAGTGGTTATTTAAGTTACTGTTGCCTTTCTATCAGCTGGAACCAGTCTGGCCATTCTCCTCTGACCTCTGGCATCAACAAGGCATTTGAACCCACAGAACTTCCGCTCATTGGATATTTTCTCTTTTTTTGGACCATTCTCTGTAAACCCTAGAGATGGTTGTGCATGAATTGTGTGCAGTAGCATCAAATAATTGTTCAGTAATCAAAATACCACAAAATGTTATGGAATATGATCACTTTTAGATTGCTTCAAAGTCTGTACAAACTCCTTTACTGTGTGATTGAAGAGATGACAATGAAAACAATGTGTTGTATGTACAAGGGAAAATAAACCATACAGAGTTTCAAATGATGCATTACACTTATCTGTGTGACAAAAAAAAGAGAAAGTATTTCTGCCACAGACTAGCACAATAAATGTGGCATTACCGACTTGATGTTACACCCTTTACAAATAATACTATTAGCATTTCCCAAACCCAATGAGCTGTTAAATATTTTGTTTGTTTGTTTTAAAAGCATCTAAGGTCCTAAAACATTTTCTCAGAATAAGCATTTAAAATTACAGTGATTTTGCAATTATTTCTATACTATTCAATTAAATCAATTCAGGGCTTAAGCTCTGTAAACCCCTCTCCCTTCCATAAGCCAGCTCGGCTCTGATTGGTCAGCTGGCCAAGTCTGTTTTGAATGCTCTTTCTGTATCTATTGTAAGTCTAAAAGGACACACCCATTTCAGAGTGTTCATAATTTTATGTAAATCATGATGTAAATCAGGAGCAGGCAAAAGATTTGATAATACAGTGGTCCCTCGTTAATCGCGGGAGTTACGTTCTTAAAATAACCCGCTTTGTTTTTGAAATTATTATAGATGTTTTAAGGCTTTAAAACTGAATGTAACAAACCCGAAAATGTATTTATTCCGTAATGGCGCCATACAGCCACGTAACTTCTACCTTCCTTTAGCATGTCTAGAAGTCCAATGTTTTGTGCGATAGTTAGCATCTTCCTCTGCCTTTTGGGTGCTACCGCAGGTGCCTTTGAGGGTGCAGAACGTATCTCTACCATTTGATCACTAGTTTGACATGTTCACTGACCAATGAATGGCCATTGTGAACATGTTTTTCCTCTCATGAAATTCTGTTAGGGTCATAAGCTTTGGGATGCTTTCCTGCAGTGTGACTTTGACTACAATGACCATAAAACCAGCAACTAATAGGTTTGTATGCCATCCCACTGTATCATGGCAGGGATAAAAAAAAGGACTTGGAGAACAAAAGAGCTGAAGGAAAAAAAAAATAGTTCAGGTGCTGGGAAAAGTCCCAGCAAGCATTAGATGTTTAAAAGATGTCTAATAGTCATCAAAAAGACAGGAATGATTGAATGACTATATTTGAAGTCTGTCTATTGATGACTAGACTAGTCATCTGTTCGATTTTCGTTAATAGTCAAATTAGGTCTTGATTTAGCCAAGATGTTTAGATGTCTATTAAACACAAAATTACTTGATGGAGCACTTTGTTAAAAAAAAAAAAAGGACACCGAATACATGGAAATTTAATACTTTGATTTTGTATGATGAATTTCATTTCATTGTGATGGCGTAAAAAAATTCCTGGTGAGTTTTGTGCGTCTGTATTTGACGCATTTTGATAGTTACCATCTGATGTTATGACAACTGAGACTTTGAATGGGGATAATGTTAATACAGTATGACAAGTGTAAACCTGGCTTTAGGTACTCTGTCATTTCAGTTTAGTTTTACATAAGATACACAACTGTCAAGTGAACAATCACAAACTACTGTAAGTACTGTACTTTGGATTGGATTCATTTTCAAAGAGTAAAAAAATGGTTTTAAACTTCAACTTACTGTGTTAATGTTAAAATAAGCAACTTTATCCCATGTCGCAACAAAGACCCAAGAAGCGGTGACGTTCAGATTTGGGAAATAATTGTTTATATCCTGAGTGGCGCGAGTGAGAACACTTCCACTGGTGTATTGATTATAAGAGACGACTCCTCTCACACTGTTGTCAATGTTGGTCCAGAGTCCAGCAATTATATCTTGATTTCCATGAGCTGGAAATGAGTTGGGAGCATACTGTGAAGAAGCCTGGCTGAATGTGAGGAATCCATTATTATTAACCTGAAACAAGAGAAATACAGTCAAAATCACAACCATAGCTTTTTCCGATCAGAGATTAGTGTATAAAACATCCAATAATCAAATTTAGACTTCAAGACATAGTCATATCCTTACATAAATCTGCTGGTATGTGAGACCAAAGTACTGAAACGGACTCAACAGTGTGATAACAGAGGAGCTTCCATCATCAATAGCAGGATTTATTGAGTCTCCTGCTGCTGATCCGAATGAGTAGAAGGATTCTGCATAAAGAACAGCATTATTTTAGCAGAACCCACCGGCTACCTTAAAATAGTGCAAAAAAACATTATTATATCATGAGTGAACAACAAGTTTCAGATGACAGAAGAAAAAAAGGTTCTGGAAAATATAGGAAGCAAAACATATGCTGTTCCATGATTAATGTAGTCTAGTTTTCTACAACATAAAAATGTCATATGATTACTGTGATGCAGCTCTAAACGGTGCTATTAAAATAAAGATTAATTATGGTAGCTCATTAAAATAGAGCAATTAGTGAAAGTTACAGAAGCTCATAAAGCAGTGTTTCTCAACCACATTCCTGGAGGACCACCAGCTCTGTACATTTTACATGTCTCCTTAACCAAACACACCTGACTCAGATCATCAGCTCATTAGCAGAGACTGAAAGACCTGTAATGGGTGTGTGGCAGACAAAGCATGCAGTGTTGGTGGTCCTCCGGGAACGTGGTTGAGAAACACTGTCATAAAGTACATTTTTAATAGGCATAATAAAGTGTCACAATATGCAAAGGAAACATTGGTTTCCTAAGCTAAAATAAACATAATTATTTTTATCTTTTTATTACTTTTTCAAAAGAATGTACAGTAAAATGCTGGTCACCTGGTAAGACTGTGGTTGCTTCTGTAGTCATTCCTTAACACATACAAATCCCATTAAAATCTTGTGTTAATTCACTTGAAAATGGCAGTTTTTAGACTGTTAAGTGTGTGAATAATTACCTACGGCAGTTGTGAAAAGCTCTGAAAGAATAAACAAACACCAACATCATTAAAAACCGCATGAACTCGTTTGACATGAAGTTTTTTTATAGATACTCAAAGATTTCTCAAGTTTATATCGGGTTACTTCCATTAAATTGGCAAAGTTTTTAAAACCGATGTAATTCAAGGCCTGTAAGTACCTGTTACTGCTGTTTGTGTCCTGGCTGTTAAAGAGAAAGAGATTATATTTAGAGACAGACAACTGTGCCACATGAGGAAATGAAGCAACAACACCACCAACAGCAACAACAACTACACTGTGAAAATGCAGGGTCCTAACATAAATCAGTTAAGTTACAAATGTAAGTGAATTGAACTTAAAACAATTTAGTTGTCCCAAAAGAATTCTCAAAATTGCGGTTTCAGCTCATTTTAAATAGGTAATTTGAACAAGCAGCAAAATATTTTTTTGAGTGTTCAACAACAACAACAACAATAATAATAATAATAATAATAAACTTACACAGTGACAGGACTGACAAGAACACCAACAGATGGTATGAACGTCTCATGATGAAGTCAGAGATAAAAGAAAATAGAGGAGTCCTTCTGTAATTAGACAATTTTATTATTCTCACTACAAAAATGCAGTTAAAACTGATGTTAATCTGAATAAATAAATAAATAAATATATCTATATATTTGTATATATACTGGAAAATATATTGTATATATATATATATACACACACAACAGTTCTGTCTGGTTCTCGAATCTGATTGGCTGATAGCCGTGAGATATTAAAGCAATATCAGCACTCGTATAGCCTCTTCACTCTTGTGTACACTACAGTTCGACAAATATTGCTGCTGATGGACAACATAATGTACTTTTGAGGCTTTTTTAGGCAAGAATGTAGTTGTTTAGATTGCAACTATGCAGTTTATTTATAAGGACAGTGCCTATTTTAAATATTCATAATTTCGGAGATTCAGCGCCTGACGGCCATCAGCCTGTCATACTGAGCAGAGCAAAGACGGTTGACGTTCCGTCACAAGATGGCGACAGAGCACGCATAATAAGTCCTGAGGGGAGAACAACAGCATTTTTTCAGCGTACGTTTCAAACGTTTACAGCTGATCAAATCATTACAGAACAGGTGAGTGACACTCTAAGTCGATCTCTCTCTTTTGTATGTTGTAGTGCTGTATTTATGCAATAGTAATCTGGTAGTGTTTACTTGGCTCTGGCTTTTTCGGGGTTAATTATTGTGATCTCCCGATTGCAACAGAGAAATACTGGGAAATGTCTGTAGACTGATGGCATTTCATGCTGTTCAGCCTTATAATCTTAAAATGTGATCAAAATCACATTTTGTTTTGTCATCACTTTAGACATTACGCTAGAGAATCATTCAAGCACTAGCTCTAAAGTGACGTTGGTGAATTAGTAATGGCTGTAGTTATAATTGAGCATATGAAACAGTTTCTGAATAATTTTTCGAACTTACCTAAACCACACCCCTACTATATACATATCAGAGGACAATTTTCAAACCAGAGACAATTTTAAAATTGAAATTTGACATATTGAAACAATGCACTCTATGGCACCTTTAATATTATAACAGATATTTCCATCTCTGAATAAAAAAAACAGCAATTATTCCAAATTTGATGTCAGGTTTCACTTCATATCAGGTGCGTTGATAACATTAACTGTATAACATTAACAAATATGAATTTTAGTCCATGATCCAGTGTCTATAGCAAAACAAATGCAATTAACTCTAAATAAAGTCACAAATCAGAATTGCAAAGGTCACTTCAGTTTCTCCTTTCACTTTAACAGACTTTAATGTGGTATAAATATACTGTGTTTACACTGTCTACCCTACCCATTAGCCTGACCTTGAAAACAGAAAAATACATGTAAACCTAACATCTAACAAAGATTTTACCTGCCTCAGCTTCTTCTGGCTGGTTCACGTACCTGATGTATGCCATATGACAATGAAGGAACTGTGCATTGGCCTTTAAATGTGTCCCAGCCCTGTACTCAGAGCACATTATGCACTGGAACAAAAGAAAATATGTGCATGAGAACAACACTAGTAATTACTGTTAAAAATAGAAAAAACTAGGATATCTGCTTCAGATATACTCATGCGATTAGATTTTATATGTCACAGGCCTTGAGAAAATGTATTTGTAAACTTCGCTTGTGTTAATTATGCTTGTAATATTTTTGCATTATTTATGAAAATATTGAAATCAGTAGACCATGACTAAATTCACAAGCAATGTGCAGAATGTCTATTACAAGTTATTACATGTTTACCTGCCACAGCCATATCACCCTGCAGCCCAAGACTGGTTACTCACTGAAGCTAAGCAGGGCGGAGCCTTGTCAGTACCTGGATGGGAGACCACATGGGAAAACTAGGTTGCTTTTGGAAGTGGTGTTAGAGAGGCCAGCAGGGGGCGCTCAACCTGCAGTCTGAGTGAGTCCCAATGCCCCAGTATAGTGAAGGGGACGCTATACTGTCAGTGAGCATCGTCTTTCGGATAAGACATTAAACCGAGGCCCTGACTCTCTGTGGTCGTTAAAAATTCCATGGCACTTCTCGTAAAGAATAGGGGTGTAGCCCCGGTGTCCTAGCCAAATTCCCTCCATCGGCCCTTGACTATCATGACCTCCCAATCATCCCCATCCACCGAATTGGCTCTATCACTATCTCTCCCCCCCATAGCTGGTGTGTGGTGAGCGCACTGGTGCCATTGTCCTGTGGCTACCGTCGCATCATCCAAGTGGATGCTGCACACTGGTGGTGGTGTGGAGAGACCACCTCATGATTGTGAAGTGCTTTGGGTGTATGGCCATACACAATAAATGCGCTATATAAATACACACATTACATTACATTACCTATAATAGTTTGCGATTTTTATGGCTCTTTGAAGGCAAATCATAAATAAATATTAAATAATACACACTTTTCTGATAGACTTTATTTCTACCTTGTTCAAGCAAACCATTTATCTGATGTATTGATCTGTTAAATTAAATCATGAATAAAATTAGCTCTGACATGCATATTTCATTCATTCATTCATTTTCTTTTCGGCTTAGTCCCTTTATTAATCAGGGGTCGCCACAGCGGGATGAACCGCCAACTTATCCAGCATATGTTTTACGCAGCGGATGCCCTTACAGCTGCAACCCATCACTGGGAAACATTCATACACACTCATTCACACCCATACACTACGGTCAAATTTTTAGCTTACCCAATTCACCTATACCGCATGTCTTTGGACTTGTGTGGGAAACCGGAGCACCCGGAGGAAACCCACGCGAACACGGGGAGAACATGCAAACTCCACACAGAAATGCCAACTGACCCAGCCGAGGCTCGAACAAGCGACCTTCTTGCTGTGAGGCGAACGTGCTACCCACTGCGCCACCGCGTCGCCGACATGCATATTTAATACAACAAATTTAACGTTTTTAAACTTCAAAATATTATTTAACCAATCTCGCACGCTTTACATTTAAAGCAGCATTCAAATCAGAATTTCAGTGTAGCCCATTTTACATCATTTCAGTATTAAGAAAATATTATTTTATCTACTCTGTATTTTTCATTCTTGCTCATTTGAGTGCTAAACTGATAAAAGCACACATAGTAAATGTGTCACATAATGTACAAAACTCTGTGATTTATTTAAAAATGGGCGCTAAAATTATAAAATAAGATAATTTTTTAATGCTAAAATATTGTTGAAATATTTTAAACCTACTGCTTATTCATCAGTGATGTCATACAGCATTATATCAGTCCTAAAGATGCTTTAAAATGAATCAGAATAAGGTATATGAGGATATTTTATCAGTGTTGAAAAACTTCTGCTGTATAGACTCGATTTCTGCAAAGATGTTCACATCTATGTATAGTGTCTGAACATTCTCACAAACTATTCAGGGTGTTTGAACGTGAAAGCATTCATTTATATTTGGGTTGAGTGAGTGTGTGTGTGTGTGTGTGTGTGTGTGCGTGCATGCGTGCGTGCGTGCGTGCGTGCGTGCGTGCGTGCGTGTGTGTGTTTTTCTTTACATACAGTAAGTCCTATGAAAAACAAGTTATAGGTTTACTTTCATTTTGCTCATGTCAGGTTGGTTAAAACGCCTGCAGCAGTTTCCAGACTAATGATTACACAAAGCATGGGACAAAAAACGAGGAGGATTAGTGATGACTAAAGAATATGTTGTATATAAAGAGAGAGAAAGAGAGTTATGTTGAGTTACATCAAGTCCTGTTGAGTGACAATCCTTTTCTGAACATAAAAAGAACGTATATGTCAAACAAAAAATAACTGCAGCCCTCAATCTGACATGAACAGCAACTTTATTACGTTTCATAAGAAACTTTAACATCCATTGCCATTTTTAATTCCACAGACTTTATAGTATATACTTTAATATTTCGGTAACACTTTACAATAAGGTTGTATTAGTTAATGTATTAGTTAATGCATTTACTAACACGAACAAACAATGAACGATGCATTTATTACAGTACTTGTTCATGTTAGTTGATGTTAGTTAATGAAAATAGGCATTTATCGTTAGTTCATGTTAACTCACGGTGCATTCACTACTGTTAAGAAGTATGAATTTGGATGTTAATAATGCAGCAGTGAAGGTTGAACTATGATTAATAAATGCTGTATAAGGATTGTTCATTATTAGTTCATGTTAGTAAATGCATTAACTAATGAAACCTTATTGTAAAGTTTGACCAATTTTTCTTTATAGTGGAAAAAGGTTATTTAGGTTATTAGAATATTCTTCACACTATGGAAATGGTTTACTAAAACAAACAAACAAGCTTCTTCTATAAAATCACTGAAAAAAAGTTTTTCTGCAACCTTTATTTTTAAGAGTAAAGGAGAAGAAACAGTTCACTTAACATTTTTAAATCAAGTAAGGATAAAAAAGCCAGTGTGAGGACCGAGGCTTTTAAGAATGCAAAAAATGCCTGTCTTGCTTAGATTTTCCATCTTATTTTTAGTCCAAATATCAAAAAATTCTTAAATCAAGAAGCATTTTATAGACAAACAAAACACTGTCAAAATTATTGTATTGTTTTATGAAAACAAGTTTTTCCTTAAAAACAAGCAAAATAAGGGGGTGTCACGGTGCCGCAGTGGGTAGCACGATCGCCTCACAGCAAGAAGGTCGCTGGTTCGAGCCTCGGCTGGGTCAGTTGGCATTTTTGTGTGGAGTTTGAATGTTCTCCCCGTATTCACGTGGGTTTCCTCCAGGTGCTCCGGTTTCCCCAAGTCCAAAGACATGCGGTACAGGTGAATTGGGTAAGCTAAATTGTCCTTAGTGTATGTGTGTGAATGAGTGTGTATGGGTGTTTCCCAGTGATGGGTTGCGGCTGGAAGGGCATCCACTGCGTAAAATGTATGCTGGATAAGTTGGCGGTTCATTCCGCTGTGGCGACCCCAGATTAATAAAGGGACTAAGCCGAAAAGAAAATGAATGAATGAACAAGCAAAATAATCTGCCAATGTGGTAAGCAAAATAGTCTTATGTCAAAATGAAAAACAAAATGATTTTGCTTACCCTATTTGGCAGATTATTTAGCATGTTTTAAGGCAGAACTCACTTAATTTTGGCATATTATTTCTGAAAACAAAACAATATTTTTTTGCTTGTCTAATACTTCTTGACTTACAAATTTTTCACCTGCTTCGAATGTTATCACTCGATTGAATGGGCGTTATCAGTGGTAATCAGCTGATAGATATGGGCTAGTAGGGGCCTTCTGCGCCTACTGGTAGGTTCAGAAGGCTGTTATCATCCATCCACATGGTTAATCAGCTATACTAATAGAGAAGACTCCAGATCCAGATCTGTTTTTTACATTACTGTGACGGTTGGGTTTAGGGTTGGGGTGGGGGTAGACGTTAATTAAATACAATTAATGTGAAATTTAATAAATAATATAAATAATTCTCATTAACTTCCGGCCGCAGCCGTATGTGGTCTATAGCTGATTAACAATGTTGATGGATGATAACAGCCTTCTGAGCCTACCAGTAGGCGCAGAAGGCCCCTACTGACCCATATCACCCTTTCAATCGAGTGATAACATTCCAATCAGCTGAATTTTTAGACCATAAAATTACCATAAAATCGTTGTTACAACATTTGAAGTATATGTTAAGTCTCCATTAATGAACAGACTGAAATTGTAGTTGTTGTCCACTGATGAACCACCTAAAACCAGAGAATAAATGGTTAAAAAAACAAGAATAAAGTTAGGTGCATGCAACTGACAAGATCAACTGCCATCTGTACTACATCAAAGATAGTACTGGAGGCAAAAACAGAATCCCGCTTTTGATACAGTAGATAACCAACATTGTTAGAACATGTTGAGTAAACTGAATGGGTAAATAGAAAGGACGCCGTGAAACAGTCAAGGATGGGTCAAAGGATGGGAGAGAAGATCCAAATGCAGTAGTTTTATTAAAACAAAAATAATCTGGATGTAATAAAATTCTGGAACATGGGGTGACAGGCAAAGCAAATATCAACATAACGTTAAGCACAACAGCAGAAAATCCAGATATTCAAATTCAAATATCCATGAGAGCAAAGACAGGAAAAAAGGAATAGAAAGCAAAAATCAAAGGCAAGACATGATGAGGGGCAGGCAACAATCCAAACTCCAAACAGGACGAAAATCCTGAGCAGCTATAAGGACAAAAAGCAGTATATTTATAAATACAGAACTGAAATAGCAAAGAACAACAAAAAAAATTGTAAAGGGTCATAGGAAGTGAAGTCACTAATGCACACACGCACACAGTGCCCTCTAGTGTCCACAGCACTGCTTTTGCACTCCAGCAGTGATTTTTTCTGTCACATCCTCCTGATGCACACTGATGCACTCCTGATGGACACTTGAGGGCACTGCTGTTGGCTTTTTGTTGTGCTCTTTTGACCGAATAGCTGTCTGGTAGTGAAAAGGCAGGTGTAAATGCCCTCCAAAATGCATTCGACACCACTTCAGGGGGTGGTCTTGGATCCACTCCAGACAATTAATGTACATGGTTTTTTAAACTACACATGTACAATTTTCTCCACCCCAAATAAAAAAAAAAAAGCAAAATAAAAATAAACTTGTGAGAGAGTATTATATGCTATGTAACAAAGTCAGATATAACAGCACTAATCCAAAACGCAGCGGCAATGTTTGTTTCATTTTATTACTAATCTTTTGGTCTCATTACATTTTTTATAATTATTTACATAAATCGGGCATTTACCATTAAATAATAAAACTCATTCATTCATTTTCTTTTTCGGCTTAGTCCCTTTATTAATCTGGGGTCACCACAGCGGAATGAACCGCCAACTTATCCAGCATATGTTTTACGCAGCGGATGCCCTTCCAGCTGCAACCCATCACTGGGAAACATCCACACACAACCATCCACACACATACATTACAGACAATTTTAACTCACACAATTCACCTGTACTGCATGTCTTTGGACTGTGGGGGAAACCGGAGCACCCGGAGGAATCCCACGCGAACACGGGGAGAACATGCAAACTCCACACAGAAACGCCAACTGGCCCAGCCGATACCCACTGGCCCAGCCGGTACCCACTGCACCACCGTGACGCCCATGTGCTGGTTATATGCTCTAATAATGATTAATCACCAGCACCTGTGAAGCTGTGCTCTGCCAACTCATAAGCATTCATTGGCCCGTTTTCTTACTCTTCAGAGTGATTGGTCGTCTAGTGTGCTCCTGAAGTGTCTGTAGATACGCGTCGAAGTTCCCTCTGAAGGGGAACAGGGTGCTTTGATTCATATTCAAATGGCTTTAGATTGAATATTATTTTGCATGATTTAATAGCACTATTAGAACAACAATTGGTAATTTACCAAATGGATAAAAAATGTGAATAGATCTACAGTAGTTTAACAAACTTTATGTTTAGCTTTTCTGTCATCTACTTTTTAACACCCAGTCTTTGAAGTGGTCATGTTGATGTCAAAGCTCTGAAAATGTACATTGTTCTAACATGCCAACCTTAGATAACAGGTACAGTCCGGTGACTGCCTTTTACTTTTGTTGGTTATCATCTGGGGTTGCCAGATGAAAAGCATAAAAGGAATAAAACTGAGCTGAAAATAGCCTTACCAATAGCAATAGGTGTGAAACAGTGCAATAACAATAGGTAAATATAGACCATTTCAATGTGGTGATGTCATTGGCCCATGAACATTTCCTGTTTTTTTGTCAAACTATTTCATAACTGTAACAAGAGGCAATTTAATAATAATTTAACATTAAAACCGTTGCCATAACATTATTTATCAATATGTGTATCTTTTTGGATTCTCAGAAGCTATGGAAATTAAAAATGTAAGTCAGGAAATACGCTAGGACCATTGTTATTGTTTACATGCCTCAAAATGGTGTATACATATACAGTATATAAACTAACTATACATTTGACAAATGGAAACTAAAATTTAAAGCGACAAGCAAAAACCCTGATATTCCATGACTGACAAAAAATATAAAAACTCACTGACTTTCAATGTCTGGAATATATCTTCTAAAATAGACTCCTGATATGACAATGTCTGGAATATATCTTCATGGGACATGTAATATACAGTTAAACAGTTACCTGTGTTTTTCTGTAGTCCACCGTCCACCCTGAAGGCCCATCGGCCTGGATCATTGACATTACTGGAGGTGTTGAGGTTTGAGATGGAGCTCCCATTGTTTGATCCAGGAATCACAAAGTAGTCTGTAGAGTTTATGGTGTCATAACCAGCCTAGAAGTATATAAAAGAACATTCATAAAAAAGTATTCTTACAGTAGCCTACATATACCATCTACCATATATGTACATATATTATGCAGCCCAGTGAATAGAAACATTTTGTTCTCAATAGGGAAAACAAGTTTCTTTTACCTCCACTTGGTGTTCTGTTTCAGCAATGTCTCCATAATTTATCAGAGTAAATGAATAATTACTGCCTGACGTTTGCTAAAAAAGACCAAGATAAATATACCATACTTAGTGTTCATAATTTATTTGCATCATTAAAATCATAAATAAAGTGAAAACATTAACATTTCTGAAGTGTGTCGATCTTACTGTGTGTGTGTAAAGGGAAAGTAGCCAACTTTATTCCACGTTGCAACAAAGACCCAAGAAGCATGTGAAGTTCAGATTTGGGAAATAACTGTTTATATCCTGAGTGACGCGAGTGAGAACACTTCCATTAGTGTATTGATTATAAGAGACGACTCCTCTTGCTCGGTTATCAAGGTCAGTCCAGAGTCCAGCAATTATATCTTCAATTCCATAAGCAGGAAATGAGTAGGGAACTGTGAAGAAGGCTGGCTGAATGTGAGGTGTCCATTATTAACCTGAAACATGAGAAATAATGTTATGTCACAACCACAGTGTTGTTTTTTTCCTAAAGGGGTTTATAAAGCATTCAAAAATCACATGTACATTCACTTACTCACTTACCTTTGGCTTATTCCCTGCTTTATCAGGGCTCGCCTCAGCGGAATGAACCAACAACTACTCTGACAATTGTTGTGGTTGTCCCTGCGGCAACCCAGAAAGTATAACCCTTAGTGCTGTAAAACACCCACACACTCTCCCATTCACACACTACAGAATGAACAAACAAAATCAAATTCTTACATAAATCTGCTGGTATGTGCGGCCAAAGAACAGAAATGAACTCAACAGTGTAATAACAGAGGAGCTTCCATCATCAGCAGCAAGATTTATTGTGTCTCCTGCTGCTGGGTAGAAGCTTCTTGATCCTCCTAGGACAAAAAACAAAACAAAACACAATAATGAAATGGGACAATGGTGACCTCTGGTGATGCATTCATAATAAAACATTGCAGCTCACATCTCGCATATTATCAACAGCTCAAAGTTGTAAGTATTATTATTCTGTTTTTAGTCCATCTGTGGCCTGAATTCTCTGTCCTGTCCCTTTATATATATTTTATTGAGAGGAGTACCTAACTTAACTAAACCTGACTGAGCCATCTCTACCATCTGGTTGAAGTATGTTATGCCAAAAAAATACACTAGTTGTCACTAACTTAATCAACAGCACTCGTCACAACATTGTAATAATTTCTTAATAACATGCTCAACCAAATGATTGACTTGTCACTTTATGGTAAATGTAGAAAAGCAAAACTATTGTTTTCATATCATGCATTTCTGCAGTCAAAATGGACTGTTTGTGGAGAAATTTAAACTTTTGGTCATTCACAGAGTAAATATGACACAGCTTGTTATTTATTCATGAATATACTGGAATAATTTCTTGAGTATATATATTTTACATATTATTTATGTGTGGAAATTATAATTTTCAAAGATGATTACCTCTTAAATGGCAAATGCTGGTGTACTAGCATTAGTACAATTGTATAAGATTGATATTTGTTTGTTTTTTTGCAGTTATTTGATGGATGTCAACAGTTTCTATGTTACAATAATGCACATTCATCAGGTCCTTTTACCAGAAAATCCCTTCACTGATTAAATAATTCAGCATGTTCACTCACAAACATACTGTATACTCTCTCTCTCACACACATACACACATGCACACACAAATTTACACTCTCCCTACACTCTCATACATTCATACACTGTTTTCTTTCTTTCTCTCTCTCTCCCTCTCTCTCTCTCTCTCACACACACACACACACACACACTCTCTCTCTCACACACACACACACAGACAGACACGCACACAAACATTTTTGTGAATTGTGGGAACATTACATAGGTTAAAAAAATGTTATATTGTATAAACTGTATTTTCTATTGCCCTAACCCCAACCCATTCCCTAAACCCAACCCTTACAGGAAATTGTGTGTTGTTTTACTTTCTGAAAATAATCATTCTGTATGATTGAATGTCATACATAATGTCCTCATAATTCACCATCTCCTTGTGATATCTGTGTAATACCCATGTTGTTATACAAATACATGAGCACACACGCACACACAAACACATATACATACACTCTTTTACACACTCACTTACACTCAGACACATTCTCTCTCTCTCTCTCTCTCTCTCTCTTACACGCACACACACAGGTACAATCACACTGTCTCACACTCTCTCTCTCTCTTAAATACATTATTCACTCACACACACACACACACACACACACACACACACACACACACACACACACACACACACACACACACTTTGGGTGTTTTTGAAATTTGATTGATTGGTTGATACCACAATAAACAGGGGAGTTTCATCTTCAGGAAGCACTCGTGCTTTTGAACCAAGAGATGATTCTGAAATAATTTTCAATGTTTTATATTGTTTGAATGACAAACTATGTAAAATCAGTCTCATAATCCAAATGAGCGCCACCTGATCCACACATGTGCAAATTATGATTCACGTACACAAAACAGGGCATGTGTATTCACAAAGACAACTCTGTTTTTACAAAATGCTGCACATTTATTTAAGTCTAACTTTTTCAGACACAAGTGTAGTAATGCAGGATTGTATATTTCTCAAATCGGTAGGTAGATGTGTACACATTAAAAAAGAACGCTGTGGCTTTTTCATGTAAAGTTGTTTGTGTAAGTCTCAAAATTCAAACGAAGCCGCCAGTATAGATTCAAACAAAAAGTCAATTCACACGCGCGCGTGTCACCTGATCCGCAAATGCAAAACTTCCTTTTCGCACACGTAAATTAAGATGCATGAATGCAAAACATAATATTTGTTTTCACGAACACGTTTATGTTTGCGCAAATCTTAAATTCACAGACTCGGATTGAAAGCCATTCGTTTGTTGATGTAAAAATGCATATGCAACATTGATGGAGCACGTGGATGACAGAGTGTGCATTCGCAAATAATATTGAGACAATAATCATCCCATAGAAATGCATGCTAAATCGGATTCAGATCAGGTGATTGACTTGGCCATTGCATAACATTCCACTTCTTTCCCTTCAAAAACTCTGTGGTTGCTTTTGCAGTATGCTTTGGGTCATTCTCCATCTGCACTGTGAAGCGCCGTCCAATGAGGTCTAAAGCATTTAGCTTAATATGAGCAGGAAACTCTTGCCTCAAACACTTCAGAATTCATCCTGCTGCTTTTGTCAGCAGTCACATCATCAATAATTACAAGAGAACCAGTTCCATTGACAGCCATACATGCCCATGCCATGTCACTACTACCACCATGCTTCACTGCTTAGGATCATGAGCAGTTCCTTTCCTTCTCTATACTCTTCTCTTCCCATCACTCTGTTACAAGTTGATCTTGATCTCATCTGTCCATAGGATGTTGTTCCAGCACTGTGAAGGCTTTTTTAGAACTCTAATCTGGCCTTCCTCTATTTGAGGCTCACCAATGGTTTACATCTTGTGGTGGACCCTCTGTATTCACTCTGGTGTTGTCTTCTCTTGATTGTTGACTCTGACACACATACACCTACCTCCTGGAGAGTGCTCTTGATCTGGCCAATTGTTGTGAAGGGTGTTTTCTTCACCAGAGAAATAATTCTTTGGTCGTCCACCACAGTTGTTTTCCGTGGTCTTCCGGGTCTTTTGGTGTTGCTGAGCTCACTGGTGGGTTGTTTCTTTTTAAGAATGTTCCAAACAGTTGTTTTGGCTACACCTAATGTTTTTGCTATCTCTCTGATGGGTTTGTTTAGTTTTTTCAGCCTAATAATGGCTTGCTTGACTGATAGTGACAGCTCTTTGGATCTCATCTTGAGAGTTGACAGTAACAGATTCCAAATGCAAATAGCACACTTGAAATGAACTCTGGACCTTTTATCTGCTCATTGTAATTGGGATAATGAGGGAATAACACACACCTGGCCATGGAACAGCTGAGAAGCCAATTGTCCAATTACTTTTGGACCCTTAACAAGTGGGAGGCAAATATGCAACCTGTTGTAGTTCCTACAGCGTTCACCTGATTTGGATGTAAATACCCTCAAATTAAAGTTGACAGTCTGCAGTTAAAGCACATCTTGTTCGTTTAATTTCAAATCCATTGTGTTGGTGTATAGAGCC
>CAIGQV010019178.1:3766018-3806062 GCA_903798115.1 Danio jaintianensis | reverse complement strand
ACACACACACACACACACACACACACACACACACACACTCCAAACATTTAAACAAACATGCTCCAAGTTGAGAAAACACATATAGAAGAACAATAACTGAGAAAACATCATCAATATGTGTTTAGTATGTGTTTCTGTATTTGCATGTGTTTTGTCAAATTGATGTTTTCTCAATGTGTTATTGTTTTTCTATATTCGTGTGTTTTCTTAACTTGCAGCATGTTTGACCTCTCTCAACCACTGTACTGAAGGGAAACACATATACTGTAGATTAACAATATACACACAATATGTTTAACTATTTTTTTAATTTGTACATTTATGTTGCTTTATGATCAAACAAATGTAGTTTTGCAATGAAAATTAACAACACTGGCTGAAAAAAAGTGTGACAACATTTTTCTATAATCATTAAACTGAGAGTAACCTGTGAGCTGTACTCATACCTGTCTGTGGTCCACTGTCCACCCTAAAGACCCATCGGCCTGGAACATTAACATTACTGGAGGTGTTGAGGTTTGAGATGGACCTCCCATTGTTTGATCCAGGAATCACAAAGTAATTTGTGGAGTTTATTGTGTCATAACCAGCCTAAAAGTGTATAAAGCAATATTGATGTAAACAGTTGGCTATATATAGAGTACATACAGTATACTTTTATACTGTTGTAACATTTTGTTCTCATTACAGAAAACACATTTCTTTTACCTCCACTGGACGTCCTGTTTCAGCAATGTCCCCATAATTCATCAGAATAAACGAATAACTACTGCCTGAAATTAAAACCACTTGAAAAGTTGTTTCCTAAAATAATAAATAAATAAGAAGATAGTTGCTAAAGTGTTCATTATGAGCAGGAATTACATTGTTTATTGTTGACATTGTTCTGCACTTATTATTATTATTTTATGTTTTAAAGTATTTTTGAATTTAATCATGCATTAAGTGAAAATATGAACATTTCAGAAGTGTGTTGATCTTACTGCTATAGAGGAAAGGTAAGGTACTTTATCCCACGTTGCAACAAAAACCCAAGAAGCAGTGGAGGTCATATATGGGAAATAAGTGTTTATATCCAGAGTGGCGCGAGTGAGAACACTTCCATTAGTGTACTGATGATAAGAGATGACTCCACTTGCTCCGTTATTAAGGTCAGCCCAGAGTCCAGCAATTATATCTTGACTTCCATTAGCAGGAAATAAGTAGGGAACATACTGATAAGAAGCCTGACCGAAAGTGAGGAATCCATTATTATTAACCTGAAACATGAGAAATACTGTTAAAATCACAACCAGAGATTTTTTTCTTCTAATCACAAAGGAATTTATAAAGCATTCAAAACCCACATGCACACCATGAGACAAAATTAAATCAAATTCTTACATAAATCTGCTGGTATGTTCGTCCAAAGAACAGAAACGGACTCAACAGTTTAATAACAGAGGAGCTTGCGTCATCAGAAGCAGGATTTATTGAGTCTCCTGCTGATGAACCGAATGGGTAGAAGATTCCTGATCCTGCTTAGAAAAAAAGACAGAAAAAATTCTAAGAATAATAATGAAGCAGGACGATGGTAACCTCTGGGTGGTGAACTCATGCTAATGTGACTAAAATATTTAACCGCTGATTGTGCTTCATGCTTGGCACATTACTGACAAAACTGCACCATTCATTAACAACTTGTCCGTATAGATTTGCAGTTTGTGCAATGGCTTTAATAGTAGCTAAAATTATAGCTATTTTAAGAGCAGCTATTATCATGCTCAAGAGCAGGGGCGGACTGGGACACAATTTCAGGTCAGTTGTTTATCTGTAAATAGGCATATTGTTTTTTTCTTTGTCATTTTGCTCTAATATCTATCAGACGTAATATGATGTATATGTTGATATTATTATGGCGGCGCGGTGGCGCAGTCGCCTCACAGCAAGAAGGTCGCTGGTTCGAGCCTCGGCTGGGTCACCTGGCATTTCTGTGTGGAGTTTGCATGTTCGCGTGGGTTTTCTCCGGGTGCTCCAGTTTCCCCCACAGTCCAAAGACATGCGCTATAGGTAAATTGAATAAACTAAATTGCCCGTAGTGTATGTGTGTGTGTGAATGAGAGTTTATGGGTGTTTCCCAGTGATGAGTTGCGGCTGGAAGGGCGTCCGCTGTGTAAAACATAAGTTGACGTGGTATTTTCATAGTATTTTAGGATTTGTTTTAAAACAATCTCATAGTAATTATTGAACAAATTTTTATACAAGTTTATATGCTTATTTTGTGATTAAACACGAACAAATTTTAATAATAGTCTAACAACAACATTACTACTAATACTACCAATAATATGAATATATTAGTCATATAACAACTTAACACATAAGTCCCCCCATTTTTAGTCACATTTTAAATATAAATTATGCTACTTCTAGAAATTGCACATTGGTCAAGAATTACCTGCTGGTGTTGTAGCTGCAGATGTTGATGGTGTAGATGTTTGTGTTTTGGTTGTTAAAGAGAGAGTGATCATTAAATCCAGAAATACAACTATGTATTTTTAATGTCTTTGTGACATTAGGACTGATCACACAAACAGATTACAACTTACCGAGAGAAAACATGGATATGAATGCCAGCAGATGAGGTAAAACCAGAAACAATCTCATGATGATGATGATGATGTGGGTTTTTTTCTGTAATCAGACAGAAATATTAATGTGTAGATTAGAGATCCCACACATCAGGCTAGACGTCTTTTCACATTTTTACCCTCTAGGTAAAAAAGGTCAAAACTGAAAAAGCAAAAAAACAAAACAAAAAAACAATTCTCACACACTTAAAAAAAAAATCAAGATTACTTTATTAACAATGTTTCAGTTGCAACACTGCTTATGGACTATACTTTTGATGTTTTTTGCAAAGTCGCAGTGGTAGTCACCGAATGTTTAAATAAAAGTATATTTTTAATCCAGTTTGTACATTTTAAATTGATGTAAAAATGTAATTGTTAAAAAAAAGTAGTTCTGATTTTTCTGTGAATCCTTGAGAAAATAATAATAATAAGAATTAATAAGACATTTCACATCAGCATATTAGAATGGTTTCTGAAGGAAAAAAGAATATTAATTCTAGAAATATTTACTCTATACTGATGGATTTTATTGCAGTTTTTACAAATAAATCATAAAAGCCTTACGCTTTTGGCATACTCCTTTTTTACAATCTGTTATCTCAGTAGCCATGATTTTTATTCCAGTCCATGCCATAAGTAAAATATACAATTGAGAATAAAACATCAAGCTGATGAATACAGAAAAAGTTTTTACTTACCCAGATACTGTGGGCTATCAGGAAGTTTCACAGGTTTTAAAGTGTCGCTGCTCTTTAAAAAGATAGGTGGGGGAAACACCTCCAGGTATGCTCGTTGTGATATTTAGTTTTCATCCAACATTTAGATTTTATATATTGAAAATTACAAACATCAAAGGTGCAAAATTTGGTTAAAATATACCAAATATATAAAAATTTTTGTGAGACCTTAGTGAGCTTCTGGTTTCAAATTAAATGTATGTTTTAAGGCTGCTTGCCATTTAAGACTTAAATGTAAAGGTTTTTAATATACAGCTCAAAACATAAAAGGGAACACTTAAACAACACAATGTAACTCCAAGCGTTTCCTTTATTTTTTTGAGCAGTATATATGAATAAGGAAATCGCTATAAATGCATGTGCACACTAATAGGGGGTAAAGATACATACGATTACATAAGATTAAATAAGATATCAGCCTAATATTTCAACTAGTTGACAGTTTTTTTCTCTCTTCTGCTTGATTTGTTGTACTGTAACTTCAGGCAGTCTATAGTACTCTTAAGTGTTTATATATTTTTTCCAGTCTCTTTCAGTTTATTTGCACTTCTCACTGCTGACTCCACTTTTCCATTACTCTTAATATTCTGGCGAGGAGGTTTTATGGTTAAAGTCCCAAGCTTTGCTGAATTTCTTGAATTCCTCTGATGAATGCTGGAGTCCATTGTCTGAAATTCCATATCTTGCAAAGTGTGCTTTTAATTTGCATATGATAGTATTTCACTCTGTGTTTTCCAAACGATCCACTTCCAAAAAAAATTGGACAGTTAATCCGCTGTGATCATGTAGTCTCTGCCATTACAATGAAATAAGTCTGTCCCAATCTTTTCCCAGGGTTGAGTTAGCTCATCGTGTGAGGGTTTCTTTCTGTTGTTTTACACCCCATGCTGAGCAGATGCTGCATTGTTCCATATATGATTTCAGTTGTGCATTCATGCCTGGCCATTATACACACTCACAGGCTCTTCTTAAACATCCTTCAATTCCAATGTGTGGGGAGTGGACTCTGCATTACTTCCCATCTCAATGCTGATGGTATAATAACTCACTCCCTTCTAAAGATAATCTCATTTTGTACGCTCAGTTCTCTAATATGGAAATACTTGGTCACGTCTGTAGGCAGGTGCTTCTTCCCTTCAGGCCAACCCCGTAGTATCATCTTTTTCAAAGACTGAAGCTCAGTGTCTAATTCTGTGGCTCTCTGTATGGCTTCCGTTCTTTCCTTAGACATTGGGCAGATAGGTCACCATGTTGATAGACTCGATTTCACACTCCATGCTGCCCCTCTCTTTGGTCTCTGCAATAGGCTCTGCTCAAAGTATCGGCCAGTAGTAGGTGCTTGCCTGAGCAAAACTGAAGCCTCACTTGATACCACTGAAGACTTACTCATTATTTTAAGACTTAGGGCAAAGCAGAACTGGCCCCCAGACTGAGTCTGGTATTACTGATTATTGACTGCACTGACAGATATTCTGATATTATTATTATTATTATTATCTGGTAATCAGATGAGAATGAATATTTAACTAAACTGAGCTAAAACAAATGACACTATTTTTCAGGTAATTTTGGCAGACTTGATAAGAGAATATAAACTGAGGGTAACTGAGACAAAAAGTATCCAAGAATTCTGTATGTTATATACAAAAGTCAAAAACTAGCATGAAAGGCAACATTTAGTAATAAAATATACAGTGGAAGACAAAATTATTAGCTCTCCCAAGTGCTGTTTAACATGGGAAGATCAAAGGGACTTTCAGTTTTTCCAATGATACTTTTCTTCTGGAGAAAGTCTCGTTTCTTTTAGTTTGATATTATTAACCCCCTTAAGAAATTGTATTGAACTCAATTTTTCAATTGACAGAGCAAACCACTGTCCCAATGACTTGCCTAGTTAACCTAATTAACCTATTTAAGCCGTTAAATTGCACTTTAAGCTGAATACTAGTATCTTGCAAAATAACTCAAAAAATCGCAAAGACAAAATAAATTATTTATAGGAAATTAGTTATTTGTTTATTATGTTTAAAAGTGTTTTAAAAATCCATTAAACTGCACAGAAAATATTTTTTAAAAGATATTCCTCACTCAGACAGTACTGTTTTTGTACTTGTGGTGTTTAATGCATCTCTTTGCATTTTGCTCGAGGGAAAAACATTTCCATGAACATGTGTTCTTTGGAATAACATCAGTACTTCTCACACAATTTCTTTTTTTAGATTTTCAGTTCATGTCTAATGTCTGAATACATGTACACGCAGCAATGGAAATGTAGCATATATTTATTACTTTAGATTTTTTTGGTAACACTTTACAATAGCGTTGTATTGGTTAAATGTTAGATAATGCATTCATTAAGAGGAACAAACAATGCACAATACATTTATTAAAGTATCTATTCATCATTATTAATGTTAATGAAAATACAGTCATTCATTGTTAGTTTATGCTAACTCACGGTGCATAAACTAATGTTAACAAGCATGAATTTGGATTTTAGTAAGGCGTTAATAAATGTTGAACAATGATTAATAAATGCTTTACAAATATTGTTCATATTTAGTTCATGTTAGTAAATACATTAACTAATGTAACCTTATTGTAAAGTGTGACTGATATTTTAAACTCTACATCACTTGTGAATCTGTGTGTGAGACAAAAAAAGAACAAAAAAATTCCAGTTGAGTGATACGGCATGCATTATTTGCATATTTCCAAAAATATGAAAGTAGAATTTACATCAACTTTAACTGCATTTCTTAACCTGACACCAAAGGAAGAGTTTGAACAAAACTGGAAAAAAAATGTATTTATACAATTTTAATTTCAGTCATGGATGTATTATTTACTGTATAAAGAGGAAACTAAAACCACAAATAATTCTTCGAATGAAGCACAAAAAGAATGATGATGAAAATTAATGCAAATATCTGCAAAAGGAAATATTGTGGTAAAGTGTTGGTACTTCTTCAGAATGATGACACAAGTGTTCATCAGTCACTTTATAAGGTATCAGGCAGACTTTACTGGTTGAACCTCTTTTGCCATCCGAACTGCATATACAGGTGCTCATTTAATTAGAATATCTTCAAAAAGTTGATTTATGTCACTAATTCCATTCAAGAAGTGAAACTTGTATAATGTATACTTTCATTTCACACAGACTGATATATTTCAAGTGGTTATTTCTTTTAATTTTGATGATTTTGATGACAACCCCAAATTCAGTATCTCAGAAAATTAACTCAAAACACCTGTAAAGGCCTTTAAATGGTCTCTCAGTCTAGTTCTGTAGGCAAGACAATCATGGGGAAGACAGCTGATTTGACAGTTGTCCAAATGACCACCATTGACACCTTGCATAAATAGGCCAAGACACAAAAGGTCATTGCAAAAGAGGCTGGACATTAATCCACGCACATTAATAGAGAGGCGAAGGAAAAGATGTGGTAGAAAAAAAAGTGTACAAGCAATAGGGATAACCGCACCCTGGAGATAATTGTGAAACAAAACCCATTCAAAAATGTGGGGGTGATTCACAAAGAGTGGACTGCAGCTGGAGTCAGTGATTCAAGAACCACTACGCACAGACGTATGCAAGACATGGGTTTTGGCTGTTGCATTCCTTGTGCCAAGCCACTTTCGACCGACAGACAGTGTCAGAATCATCTCGCCTGGGCTAAAGTCTGGACTGCTGCTGAGTGCTCCAAAGTTATGTTCTTTGATGAAAGTCAATTTTGCATTTCCTTTGGAAATCAGGGTCCCAGAGTCTGGAGGAAGAAAGGAGAGGCACACAATCCACGTCACGTGAGGTCTAGTGTAAAGTTTCCACAGTTTGTGATGGTTTGGGGTGCCATGTCATCTGCTGGTGTTGCTCCACTGTGTTTTCTGAGGTCCAAGGTCAACGCAGTTCTATACTCTATATTTCTGAGCTATTGATTCAACAAAGTGCTGGAAAGATTCCTTAGAGATTTTGGTCCACTGACATGACAGCATTATACAGTTCAGCATTATACAGGAGCTCCACATCTCTCCTTGCTTTAATATTGTTTATGTCAAATTCTGACCTGATTTTATTATTTTATTTACCAGGATAGTCCCATTGAGATATAGGATCTCTTCTTTCAGGGAGTCCTGTGCAAAATGGCAGCACAAAAAGTTTTACATTAAAGACAAATACAAAATTTTGCTCAGTTCTCATAAAACACATTTGAAAGAAAATTTAAAAATAAACAATCAATCCTAACAAATACATGCTCCAATCATGCAGAAATCAACTACCTGTTCTCCTCTAGCATCAACAATGCATTTTTTACCCACAGAACTACCACTGACTGAACATTTTCTCTTTTCAGACCATTCCCTGTAAACCCCAGACTTGTGTATGTAAGAATGGGATTTAACTACAGCAGTTCTAACTGTAGTTCTACCAAATTACTAAAAATCAGTTATCAGTATGATGCTGAAAAACTACATTTCTAGTCAAATCATTCTTCTGCAATCTTATATCAAAAACAAAAATAAGGGCAGTTTTAAAAATATGGGGAGAGTGTTGCTATTATGTGATTGTATTGTATTGCAATATGGAGCAATTAAGTGTTAAAGTTAAATCAAAAGTAATTCACAGAACACTTGAAAATGTTATTATTTAATGACAATATTTTGCTATGGTTACACTGAATTAGTTACAAAATAACTGTACAAAATGATAAAACCTGAAATGATAAAACATAATATTAATTGCACCCAACTTAAATGTAAAATAAAGTTACCTGAGAGAGAGAGAGAGAGAGAGAGAGAGAGAGAGAGAGAGAGAGAGAGGAAAAAATAGGGCCCAAAAGAGAGCCAGATAGCAGTAGAACCAAAGAAGAAAGACTCCAGAGCAGAAAAGACCAGAGTAGAAGAAGAGCAGAGCCGGAAAGAGACAGAGCAAAAGTTACTTCTAGTTTTTGTCTCTTCCTTGACCATGTGACCAAAGCCCAAATGCTGAGACATTCAAACTGACCAATCCAGATAACCACAAGTAATCACATCATAAAACCACATCATAAATCCTAACCCAAACCCTGATATTTATCAGTACTTCTACCTTTAGAATCTGTATGGACCTTCTTGGGGAACATCACATGGTTTGCAATAAAAACAAATGCATGTGATAATTTACATTTTTTTCATGTGTACAAATCCCAGTAGATCAGCAATACTCGAACCAGCTCATCTGCTTCCAACAATCTAGCCACATTTAAACTCATTTTTTCCCCATTCTGATCTTCAGTCTGAACTCTTCTAGAGCAAGCTCACATCCCTGAACGCACTGAGCTGAGGTCATGTGACTGAGCGATGAAATATTACATGCAGCTGAACAGGTGAACCAAATAAAGTATATTTCTAATGTAGGGCTGCTTCAAAATGTTCATTATTGACAACTTTGCATCACCTGCTATTTTATTGAATGGAACTGAATCAACATTGAACTCAATTGGGCTGAATCATGTCCTGTTATGGTAGATATACAGTGTTGGGGAGTAACTCAGCTACTAGCTAAGCTACATTTTCCATTAGTTTGACAGCAGCTCAGATACTTATACAATGAAGTTTTTCCAGTGGTTACCTACTTTTCCCAGTGTAAGAATGGCAATTTTACCTACAGCGGTTCGAACTGTAGTTTTGCCGAATGACTAAAAAGTTATCAGTATGATGGTGAAAAACTGTACATTTCTAGTCAAACCATCCTTCTGCAATCTTATACTAAAAACGCAAATAAAGGCAGCATTAATAGCTAAAAATGTGGAAGAGCGTTGCTATTATGTGATTGTATTGTATTGCAATATGGACCAATTAAGTGTTGATGTTAAATTAAAAGTAATTCACAGAATACTTGAAAATGAAATGATTTAATGACAATAACTTGCTATGGTTACAACTGAATTAGTTACAAAATAAATGTATAAAAGGATAAAACATGAAATAATGAAAACATATGATAATAATTGTACCCAGCTTAAATGTAATTAAAGTTACCTGAGAAAGGAAGAGACAGATTTTTATTTTTTTATTTTTTTTACTACTACTACCATTTACTGTGTTGACTATGTTTTTTTGTTGTTATATATGTATGTTCCTTTTTTATGTTAACTTTCTAAATGCTTTGGCAATACACTTGTAACATTCGTCATGCCAATAAAGCAATAATTGAATGGAATTGAATTGGAAGAGACAGGGAGAGGGAGAGAGAGAGACAAAGGGAAGAGGGTAAGCCCCAAAGAGAGCCTGATAGCAGTAGACCCAGAGAAGAAAGGCCCCAGAGCAGGAAAGGAGCAGAGCAGAAAAAGAGCACACTAGGAAAAGAGCCAGAGCAAAGTTTACCACCTATTTTGTATCTTTCACATTACCATGTGACCAAAACCCAAATACTGAGCCATACAAACTGACCAGTCAACATGTGACCACATCGTAAAACCCCAAATGTCCTCACACATATTAACCAGACCCTGATCTTATCCTTATGCCTTTGCAATCTGTTTGAATCTTCTTAGTGAAAAAGACATGCCAGCAAGTAGCGGAGTAGCTTGACTGTAAATTTATTACATTTGGTGAACCTGCAATGGTCTGCAGCAGCACAGTGTTGTCTTACAAGATCACATACTACAATAGTGTATTGCAGCCATCTAGTGGTAAATCACACTGTAATGAAGTTGATGGCTTTCTTGCCATCGGGAAGAAGAAGGCGGAGAACCGACGACCTCTCAATAATTTGAATAAAGAAAATAAACATGAAGCAAATGGGTGGCGACAGCCCCAACATATTTTATGTAAGGGACAGTACCTGGATGAGCCTGTGTTATTAGTTTCAGCGGTTGTTATCTGGTTGCTATCTATGAACATACCTTGGAATGCTGCACTGAAGTAACTTGCAGTGCAGCTTCTTTTTTTAGACGTGTAGTTTGACAGTAGCTTCACTCCTGATGAGTAGCTTGTAGCTTATAAAGCTACAGTTTCAGCTTCAGAGTAGCTGGGTATACACAAATGGCTATACACAAAAGAGCCCACATAACAACTGGCTTTGTCCCACAAAATGGCCACAAAGTGAAGGATTGATTTCCTGGGGTACTTCTGTGATCTTGTAGACTGTAAAGAATGTTGGGTTTCACACAATTGATTTGCATTGGAACAAAATGAAGGAAGTTAACTTACTAGTTTTTACAAATTTAAGTGGATTGAACGTAAAACAATTAAGTTGTCCCCCAAAAAATAGCAAGAATTGTGTTGTTTTAGCATATTTTAAAGAAGTAGTTGAACAAACAGCAAACATCTTTTTTTTTTTTGAGTGTACCATAATGTCAGCATCAGGAACTCCAGTTCGCATCCATTTTAGTGTGGTGGTGATGCAGCATGAATCGGCTTTTTTCCAAATTGAATCATTAATCTTGGGTTCGCGTCAGGTGAAAAGGCATTAACAGAAATTAATCTGTATATTTTTTGAACGCTTCTTGATGATTCTGGCTTGCATGATGCATTATCCTGTTCCCATGAATGGTACACAACATTCAGACACCGGACAGCTATCATAAATAGTGCTGTCTTGGATTCATTTCATGCATTGTATTGTTGTGAATGGTCTACAGTTAACATCAGTGTTAAGGAGATTTGCATTATAAGTAACACAAGCAATGTAATTACATTACTTTTTCAAGTAACAACACTGTAAAACAATTAACTGACTTTACTAAAATGTAAGTAAACCTGTTGCTTTAAAATTAAGCAACTATGCACACAATTATACAAATTAATTTAAATTGGCTTAACAGATCCAAGTTACAATGAGTTTGCTCACTTTTTTAAAGTCAGCTTGTTGCTTTTAAGGCAATGGATTTACTTTAAAAAAATCGAATATATTTTTACTGTATGTAATGTATGACCTTTAGTTTTCAATAACTGTTTTCCCCCAAAATAATGCCAGTTTCTTTGTTTTCTCGGCTTTCAGCTCTTCTGTTAAGAGAAATCAGGAGTAAGAGCGGATGTGTTGTGCAGAATGTGTAAACATAAGACTTACTCTAGTTCTAATGTAAATGTGAATGTGTTTATTCATCCGACTTGCACAAAAACAGATCCAGGATTCATCAGCATCTCTTAAAGTTAATCAAAAGTGTGAAACGCAAACTCTGCATATTCATTGCTGAAGTGTTGATCTTTTCCACCATTTATCTTATTCTTCATGCAATGCAAAAAGGTTATGTTTGAGCTGTGCCTCAACACAGATTTCTTCCAACCTCCACATTTCACTTTTGGTGTAAAAGAGCTTTATATTTTTCATTAATACAAGTTTTAATGTATACATTTAATATGTATATATTGTAAATATGTTATTACTAACAAGCAAGCCCAGCCCAGCCCAGTTGAAAAAATAAAAAGGTAACCCAAAAGAAACGCAACACATTACTTTCCTTAAAGACTATGCACCACTTTAAGAAGGTAAAGATTAAGTTAACCAAGTACCACATTTAGTTACTTTTTAAGAAGTAATGCAAGATTGTAATATACTGTATTACATTTAAAAGTACACTTTCCCAACACTGGTTACCACAGTGGGTGGCACGCTCAGTGGATAGTACTGTCGCCTCACAGCAAGAAGGTCGCTGGTTCGAGTCCCGGCTGGGCCAGTTGGCATTTCTGTGTGGAGTTTGCATGTTCTCCCCGTGTTAGCGTGGGTTTCCTCCGGGTGCTCCGGTTTCCCCCACAATCCAAACACATGTGCTATAGGTGAACTGAATAAAGTAAATTGGCTGTAGTGTATGTGTGTGAGAGTGTATGGGTGTTTCTCAGTACTGGGTTGCGACTTTTGCATCACTAGTGGGATTTGAGATATTTCCTAAATGCAAAGGTTTAATTTGTTTTATGTTTTTTTTTTTCTTCTTAAAGAACACTGTTTACAGATTTATCTTCTGCACTTTTCTTAATTTCAGCTCTATGTTGTTTGGCAGACCGTATCTGACCAGCTCCTGTTTGACCTGAAATGTAGACAGACAGACAAACACAAATTACATAGTTTCCACAAATCATCAAGAAACACTACTTTGAAGTATAAATATTTGTAGTAAATATGACGTACTTGCTGTAAAACAATATCAGTGTTTCCACTCTGTGTGAGGTCTAAAAATGAGGAAAGCCTCACTTGAATTCCAACAACGTCTAAAGTGAAACACATGCGCGCACACACACAGAACACACATAAAATACTCAATTGTTATTGTTGGAAAAAATAAAATAGTCAAAGCATGGATTACATCAATGATATGTCAAGAAAAATAAGCCTTACTTTTAAAGATGCTGCTCCTTTGTCCACTGTCCACCCTGAAGGCCCATCTGCCTGGAACATTGACATTACTGGAGGTGTTGAGGTTTGAGATGGAGCTCCCATTGTTTGATCCAGGAATCACAAAGTAGTTTGTGGAGTTTATAGTGTCATAACCAGCCTAAAAGGTATATAAAACAATATTAATATAAACAGTATTTACAGAGTACACATACTGATAGTGTATAGAAACTGAATTCTCAGTACAGAACAATTTTACCTCTACTTGGTGTCCTGTAACAGCAATGTCCCCATAATTCATCAGGATAAATGAATAATTACTGCCTGAAATTAAAACCACCTGAAACGATGTTTCCTAAAAAGATTGACATACAAACAGCTGTCAATTTATTTTAAACATGAATCATGAATAAAGTGAAAACAGAACTGAAGGCTATCAGACATACTGTGTTGGTCAAGCTGAAGTAAGCAACTTTACTCCACGTTGCAACAAAGACCCAAGAAGCGGTGAAGATCAGATTTGGGAAATAACTGTTTATATCCTGAGTGGCGCGAGTGAGAACACTTCCATTAGTGTATTGATTATAAGAGACGACTCCTCTTGCTCGGTTATCAAGGTCAGTCCAGAGTCCAGCAATTATATCTTGGGTTCCATTAGCAGGAAATGAGTAGGGAACATACTGAGAAGAAGGCTGGCTGAATGTGAGGTGTCCATTATTATTAACCTGAAACATGAGAAATACTGTTAAAGTCACAACCACAAATGTTACTGATCACAGAGATGACAAAGCATTCATGTTGTCTTAGAATAAGGATGGAATCAGAATCTTACATGAATCTGCTGGTATGTGCGGCCAAAGAACTGAAATGGACTCAACAGTGTAATAACAGAGGAGCTTCCATCATCAATAGCAGGATTAATTGAGTCTCCTGCTGCTGAACCCAATGAGTAGAAGATTGCTGGTGCTGCCATAAAAAAGCATATTTACATTAACATTTAATGAAGTTAAAGAGCCCCTATTATGGGTTTTTGAAAATAAGCTTCCATGTAGTGTGTAGCACAGCTCTAAGTGAATGAACACATCCAGCTGAGGTTTAAATCTGAAAGTGCACAGTTGACTATTGACTGTTGACAGTGCACTATTGATTCTTTAACGAAATAGTTGACTCAGAGTCGAATGAATGAATCGAGTTGGGTTCGGATCTTTTGTTTGAACGCATCTACGTCGATACGGTACATCACCAAATATGTACTTCCAGATCCGTTAAAACGTGAACGCGTGTTTGACTTCAGACACTAGCGGAACGCTGAGGATCACGGGACTGATCATGACGCGAAGATGACGATCACTGACTGATGGAGATTCGGCTGCGGGGAATAAAGGGTTAACGTTCATTTTCACAACGACACCACAGTATAGCCAACCATGTGCTTTGTTTGTTCCTGTCATATTTCTGATTTTTGATACAATAACCTACGCTGCAGCGCGCGATTCGTCGGTCGTTTGCTATTAAATGAAGGAGCAGCAGACACTATTATGTATAGGACTTTGTCAGACTTTTTCAGTAACTGCTGCAGTTCATATGGACCAGTCTCTTCTTCCTCTGGATCATAACATGTAAGTGTGATTAAAATTGTTGCCTCGTTTTGTGAAGTTTGCAAAACGTGTTGTTTAATTGTCTGTTATAAGTTGTAATCGCCCCGCGTGGATTTTAATCACTTATCTATTATAGATCAGCGCTTGTGCTGTATCTCTCAGGTTAAATCTATTCACTAGAAGTTAAAGCTATTTACATATTGTGTCCAAAACCACGTTGAAAACGCGCCACGTGCTTCTTCCTTTAAATGCGTTTTATGCTCCTGAACCTCTGCTGTTTGTCGTTGCTATGGCCACCATCAGCTGATCCTCACACGCGCTGCGCCATCAGTTTTCAAAATAGTTGAACTTTAGCTACTGTGTGAATTAATACTGTATGTGTGTCGTTGTTATTACTTGGGCGCAGATTAGCTTTACGCTAAGGAGGGGTTTGGGAACAAATGAATGCTGAACGAATCATATGAGAGTCGTTGGGATAATTAGGTAAAAATAAATACATATTATAAGACAATGAAAGTGCTTTTTGACCTTGCATGCATATCAGCCTGTTGTTGGAGACCCCCAAAACCAAAATATGACCATTAATAATGCAAAATAGGGGCTCTTTAACATTTCACAGTGTTTAGTGAGGTTCATGTTTGATTTATACATACAATATATATAATAGATGAATCATTTCTACTTTACCAGCTACCATACACTACGGCCAATTTAGTTTATCCAATTCACCTATACTGCATGTCTTTGGACTTGTGGGGGAAACCGGAGCACCCGGAGGAAACCCACGCCAACACGGGGAGAACATGCAAACTCCACAGAGAAATGCCAACTGGTCCATCCGGGACTCGAATCAGCGACCTTCTCGCAGTGAGGCGACAGTGCTAACCACTAAGCCACTGTGTTGCCTTATCCAACATATATAATAAATTAATAATTTCAGCAAAACTACTTTACCAGCTGAGGTTATCACTGGAGTGGCAGTAATGTTCCCAACATCTGCAAAAAAACAGTGACATTCATTTAATGTACTTCCTTCCAAAAACAATCAACACGAACATATTACACAAACACATAGATGGGTGAATGCAAAATATTCGTACCTGCGCAGTTTGCGGTATAGCAGCCGATAGACGGGTCGACTACCTCATAGACATAATAACCTGCTGGACTGGCTTTAACATTACATATACATACAGTAGCTTTCATTGCTTAATACTATCAGGCATCAGGAGCCACCCCTGGAGGAGGGGGTACTGTCTGGCATTCACCACCAGCCACAACGCCACCTGATTCCCAGCACATGAGATCACTGTCTGATCTCCGTCATCTGTGCACTGCTTAATCAGCATCACTACTCAAGAGACTCTCTCACAGTGCACGACAGCCAGTCTACAGTTCACTTACTTGAACTCATCTAACCCACTCCTGTTGCTACGTGTTCTTGTTTACTTGTGTTCGCCGTTTTCTCACAGGATATTTTGTATCTTTGTATTCTTTGTATCTTTTGTTGTTCTTCAATAACCATTATGAGGTTTGCACGTCATTACTCAAGCCTGTCATTAAACCAGCCTGGTTTGCATTACTTCCTGTCTGTTGTCTGCAATATTGTGACAGTAACAATGATTGTAGTAAAGAAGATTTTTTTATGTTATATGAAATAGGCCTATATTTTTGAAAATATAACTGATGATCTGTTAAATATCTGTTAGTTTTGTTAACTAATTATTCATTCATTCATTCATTTTCTTTTCGGCTTAGTCCCTTTATTAATCTGGGGTCGCCACAGCGGAATGAACCGCCAACTTATCCAGCATTTGTTTTACGCAGCGGATGCCCTTCCAGCTGCAACCCATCACTAGGAAACACCCATACACACTCATTCACACACACACACACACACTACGGATCATTTAGCTTACCCAATTCACCTATACCACATGTTTTTGGACTTGTGGGGGAAACCGGAGCACCCGGAGTAAACCCACGCAAACACGGGGAGAACATGTAAACTCCACACAGAAATGCCAACTGACCCAGCCGGGGCTCGAACCAGCGACCTTCTTGCTGTGAGGCGATTGTGCTACCCACTGCGCCACCGTGCTGCCCCTTAACTAATTATAGTTGCTATAAAACCATTTATCATTATTATTAACTTTGCAAGAAAACATTGTTCTTGCATTTTTTTATTCACTGATACATACTAATATTGATGATTGATAAGTGTGTAAACAAGTGAAAATAACAACATAAAAACCATGTAGTACATACACTCACCGGCCACTTTATTAGGTACACCTGTCAGAAAGTGCTGATCTACTGGGATTTTCACGCACAACCATCTCTAGGTTTTACAGAGAATGGTCCGAAAAAGAGAAAATATCCAGTGAGGATGGTAGGGTCAGAATTTGGCATCAACAACATAAAAGCATGGATCCATCCTGCCTTGTATCAATGATTCAGGCTGGTGGTGGTGTAATTGTGTGGGGGATATTTTCTTGGCACACTTTGGCCCCATTAGTACCAATTGAGCATCATGTCAACGCCACAGCCTACCTGAGTATTGTTGCTGACCATGGCCATCCCTTTATAACCATCTTCTGATGGCTACTTCCAGCAGGATAACGCGCCATGTCATAAAGCACGAATCATCTCAGACTGGTTTCTTGAACATGACAATGAGTTCACTTTACTCAAATGGCCTCCACAGTCACCAGTTTTCAATCCAATAGAGCACCTTCAGGATGTGGTGGAACGGGAGATTCACATCATGGACATGCAGCTGACAAATGTGCAGCAACTGCGTGATGCTATCATGTCAATATGGACCAAAATCTCAGAGGAATATTTCCAGTAGCTTGTCGAATCTATGCCACTAAGGATTAAGGCAGTTTTGAAGGCAAAAGGGGTCCAACCCGGTACTAGTAAGGTGTACCTAATAAAGTGGCCGGTGAGTGTATATACACCATATAGCATAGAATATAGAAATGAGTAAAAGAAAATTAATGGATTGTTGATTTAATAATTTAATGAATGAATTAATCATTAATATAAAATTACCTGCCAGTAGCTTTGCAGTTGTTTGTGTTCTGACTACTGAAAAGAAAGAAAGACTGTTAAATTCAGAAAAACACGCGTAAAGACTGATGTGTTGAATGTATGGTAAACAAAACCTTACCAAGTGCCAAAACTGAAAAGAATACCAGCAGATGTGGTAAAAGCAGAGATAATCTCATGATGAGAAAGTCAGAGATAACAGCAGAATGTACGAGTCTCTCTTCTGTAAACTGAGAGCATCGTTAAATCTTCATGCATTTTTATACATAAAGTTAAATCTGTGTTTGTAGAATAAAATCCCATTCATAAGACCATATTCACAGACTTTTTAAAACTAACATTTACTATTAAATTATATTTCATTATTCAACTTTATTTGACAATATTAGGACTGATTAAAATGTACATATTGTACAGACTGTACTATAAAATGTGTTACAATGTAGCAAACATACACATATGCAAGTCAAATTATCCACTCTCTGAATGTCTGAGGACCTGAGGAACAGCAAATTCAATTTGACATAAAATGACTGTAAAATCTATGTAAAACCCGGGAGAAATTAATAACAAATAACATTCAAACCTGTATATTAGAATAATTTCCGAAGGATCATGTGACACTGAAGACTGGTGTAATACTGGTGGAAATGTACCTTATAATGACAGAAATATAGACAAATCATTGTTAAAGTACAATATTGAAAATATTTGCGTTACATTATCCAAAGTATTTATTTGTTAATTGTTAATATACAGTAAAAAAATAATAATAATAAAAACAATAATAATTATATATATATAAAAAAAAAAAAAAAAAAAAAAAAAAAAAAAAAAAAAAAAAAATAGTGTTTACATGTGTCACCTCAATTTATAGTACTTAAAAAAAAAATAGACATTATTTCAATCCATTTAATAATTTAAATATAAAATGTAGAATAAAACTTATGGAGTTATAATTACGCACACACATACACATATGCATTACAGAAGAATTAATCTATACAATGTAGATTAAAGCTTTTCTCTTACCTCAGTCTTACTACTGTGGGTTAGCAGGAAGTTTCACTGGTTTTAAATGCCCGTGTTTACGGCAGTGTTTCCCAACCCTGTTGCTGGAGACACACCGACAGTGCATATTTTGGACGTGTCCCTTATCTGAACTATTTTGTTTGATTAGAAAGAGAATTGAAAATGTGTAGTTGTGCCTAAAATCTTTGTTTTACATTCTGTTATCATCCAACATTTAGATTTTAAGATAATAACATCAAGCTAGCCTATAGGATGACAGTATGACAAACGTGCTGTTTTTAGATTGAACTTCATTGGCTTTTAAACTGTCAAAATACCACACTGTTTCAGGAAGAAGACCAGGAGAAAAAGCAGGGGAGATGACTTTGACGCATTCAGAAGCAGCGAGTGGAAAAACCAAACAGAAACTCCAAACAGAAACTGATCGTATAGTTGACATAGAGAGTTCAACAATCTTGCAATTATATGCAAAATCAAAGTTATAATAATAATAATAAAATAAATTGGCAACTAACATTGACAAAAATGCCACCATGTCATGTCAATATAAATACCTGCAATGGAAATCCCTGAATGGCGCAATTGGCGTGCATAATACCTCTCAAGGAAGTGTAGATTAAATGGAAGAGCAAACAAGCACAGAACAATGGGTAAGTATTTGTGTAAGTATACCTACCCAAATATACCTACCCATACCACCAAACCTTTCCGTAACCTTACCCATATCCCACCTCAATATCTTCAGAAGTCTTCTGCAGTACATTATGAACACATTAAGTACATTGTATTTATATTTTTATGTAAGTACATAGTAGTTAAGGACACAATATAAAGCGGGACCAAAAATCAGAATCAGAATCGGTTTTATTGCCAAGTGTGCTAGCACACACAAGGAATTTGTTTTGGCTACAGAAGCTTCCAGTGTACATAAAGTGACAAGTGACAACACAAAATAAATATGAGAAAAATACGACAAACATTAAACAGAGATGCAGTTAGAATGTTTTCATACTTAGATTTTTTTGTCTCATTTCTAGTCCAAATATCTAAAAATTCTTAAATCAAGAGGCATTTTCTAGACAAGCTAAATGTATTGTCATGTTTGAAGAAATAATACATCAAAATTAAGTGAGTTTTTCCTTAAAACAAGCGAAATAATCTGCCAATGGGGTAAGCAAAATAACCTTATGTCAAAAGGAAAAATTACATTATTTTGCCAACCTCATTTGGCAGATTATTATGCTTGTTTTAAGGAAAAACTCACTTAATTTTGGGATATTATTTTTTAAAAGACAGTATTTTTGCTTGCCTAGAAAATGCTTTTTAGATATTTGGACTAGAAACGAGACAAAAAATCTATGCAAGAAAATCATTTTTTGCAGTGGGGAGCACAACAGTACCAAAAGGGGGAGCTAGACTGCCTGCTGAATGTTAATGGTTTATAGAGAAGCATCAAGTCACTGAACCATGATCAACCTGAGCTCAAACAAAACCTGTCTCTTCCTGTAACAAAAACTTCCATCTTCAAAATCAATAACAGGATCTGCTGTTTGTCCTCCATTGATGATTAGTTGGCTGGGGAAAACAAGCCTGATCAGGGTGACCTGTACTGTATTTATCCCTAGCTGTCCTCAAAGATGCAGAACTCAATGAACTAATTGGTTCCTCCAGCTCCTTTTTCACAAAGGCATGGATTCTATTATGCCTTGTTTCCACTGATATGGTACAGCTTTCGGTGACGGTATTAGCCCCCAGCAAACCACGGTTACCTAATTAAATGGTAAAATATTACTTTTTTTAGAAGTGCACTTTGACAGTGACTTATCAAGCTACGGTTTCAAAGTAGCTTCCCCCAACACTGGATATACACCATAACTGTGAATGAGTGCATTTGATCTGCAACAACATTCCATTGACCACAGCATAAGTACACTGCCCCTGTCTAGTGTGTCCAGTGTATCAAGGTCACTGTAAAATAGCTGTGCTCATCCATATATATATATGGGCTGCACGGTGGCGCAGTGGGTAGCACAATCACCTCACAGCAAGAAGGTCGCTGGTTCGAGCCTTGGCTGGGTCAGTTGGCGTTTCTGTGTGGAGTTTGCATGTTCTCCCCGTGTTGGCGTGGGTTTCCCCCACAGTCCAAAGACATGCGGTATAGGTGAATTGGGTAAGCTAAATTGTCCGTAGTGAATGTGTGTGAATGAATGTGTATAGATGTTTCCCAGTGATGGGTTGCACCTGGAAGGGCATCCGCTGCATAAAAACATATGCTGGATAAGTTGACGGTTCATTCCGCTGTGGCCGAAAAGAAAATGAATGAATGAATGAATATATATATATATATATATATATATATATATATATATAGAGAGAGAGAGAGAGAGAGAGAGAGAGAGAGAGAGTGTCTTTTTCTTAAAAGAGACTTTTTATGGATATATCCTCAGCAGTTTTCTTAATTTCAGCACTGTGTTGTTTGGCAGACCGTATTTGACCAGCTCCTGTTTGACCTGAAATGAAGACAGACAGATAATAGCTTTAACAAATCATCAATAAGTAATATTTTGAAGTATAAATAATTTAAATAGATACGACTTACTCGCTGTAAAACAATATCAGCATTTTCACTCTGTGAGGTCTAAAAAGGTGGAAAGACTCACTTGAAATCCAGCAACATTGTCTAAAGGGAAACACACATAAAATACTCATTACTACATATGAAAAAACATGACATGGGGTTACATGAATGTTATTAAAACATAACAGGTGAAAGATTAAACTTTTACTTTTCAAGATAATGTTACTTGGTCCACCGTCCACCCTGAAGGCCCATCGACCTTTAACATTGACATTACTGGAGGTTTTGAGGTTTGAGATGAAGCTCCCACTGTCTGATCCAGGAATCACAAAGTAGTCTGTGGAGTTTATCATGTCAAAACCAGCCTAAAGGTATAATCATAATATTAAATAACATTGTTCATGCAAACAGTGTTTTCAAAGTATATATACTATTAAACAGTCATTACATAGTGTTCTTACAGGTGCTGGAAATCCTTGTAAGTGCTTGAATTTTATTCATTTTCAAGATTTGAAAAGTGCTTAGATTTTGAATAAAGTGCTTGAAATGACTGAATTTTTGGCGGCACTGTGTTACAGTGGTTAGCACCATCTCTTCACAGCAAGAAGGTCGCTGGTTCGAGTCCTGGCTGGGCCAGTTGGCATTTCTATGTGGAGTTTGCATGTTCTCCCCGTGTTGGCGTGGGTTTCCTCCGGGTGCTCCGGTTTCCCCCACAGTCCAAACACATGCGCTATAGATGAATTAAATAAACTAAATTGACCGTAGTGTATGTGTGAATGAGAGTGTATGGGTGTTTTCCAGTACTGGGTTGCAGCTGGAAGGGCATGCGCTGTGTAAAACATATGCTGGATAAGTTGGCGGTTCATTCCGCTGCGGCGACCCCAGATTAATAAAGGGACTAAGCGAAGGAAAATGAATGAATGAATAGAAATGACTGATTTTTTTTTTGTTTTGTTTTCATAATTTGTCTTACTAACAGGTAATATTAATTAACTATTTATTTAATTCTAAAATGAAAGCTGGAGTCTGCGCATATGCATGTAGTATTGTTTTTTATCTGTGCCTATTAAAATCTTTTTTTAATAAAGAAGACAAAATGCATGGAGATTACCACTTCATGACTGAACCATGCAATTTAAGATGAAAGATGACATCTAAGATGTGTGTAATTTACATTTAAAAGAGTAAATGACAGTAATTCAATGTTGAGCTTGGGGCAACAAACATGCAAAAAAACAACAAAAAAACTAGAAAACTATACTATAGAATACTATAAAAAACAGCATCTGACATAATCTGATTAAGTATGTATACGATTACCAGTGATCTAGGCCTTGCAGATCGCTGGAGAACACTACACATCTGTCACTGAACTGAATTTACAATGTCCAGAAGTCATTGCGGCAATCTACTCCAGCCACAGCTGACAGTCATCTAGACACTCACACACACTCACAGCGGAAGCCCATCATCATCTGACTACCTCGACTATTTATACACCACACTTTCACACATACATTGCTGAGTCTTGTAAACTGTAAGTGAGCAATTCTAAGCTTTAACCTTGCCTTGTCTAGCCGTATTTTGACCCTTGTTTGTTTCTTTGTTCATGTTGTTTTGCTGCCTGTCCCGACCATTCGCCTGTGACTTTGATTTTGATTTGGGTTACCTGCATGCTCCTGTATGTCCCTGTTTTGACCTTTGCCTGCCAGACCATTCTCAATAAAGCTGCATTTGGATCCTCACCTCTGTTGCCACCCCAAACTCATATGTATTTAATTCGTCACAATCGTATGGTGTTGGAAAAATTTGAAAATACACCTGGGAAAGTGTTTGAAAAGTGCTTAAATTTGATTTTGGAAAAGGTGTAAGGACCTTGATTACAGAGAAAAAGTTTCTTTTACCTCCACTGGATGTGCTGTTTTCGCAATGTCACCATAATTCATCAGGATAAATGAATAACCACTGCCTGAAATTAAAACCACTTGAAACGACGTTTCCTAAAAAAAAAATAATAATCAACTTAACTTGGTGTTCACTTTTCATGTTTTGTAAAATTACAGTTTTATATCACTGAATTTTGCAGTTATAACTAATTAATAATTATTTGCATTATTTTCCATCATAATGTGTTACTGCCTATAGAGTAAAACTGACACATATAATTAAATCGTTCAGAAGTATGAAACTTACTGTGCTGATCAAGCTGTAGTAAGACACTTTATTCCACGTTGCAACAAAGACCCAAGAAGCAGTGAAGTTTAGATTTGGGAAATAACTGTTTATATCCTGAGTGGTGTGAGTGAGAATACTTCCATTAGTGTATTGATCATAAGAGACGACTCCTCTCACACTGTTATCAAGGTCAGACCAGAGTCCAGCAATTATATATTGACCTCCATGAGCTGGAAATGAGTTGGGAGCATACTGTGAAGAAGCCTGGTTGAATGTGAGGAATCCATTATTATTAACCTGAAACATGAGAAATACTGTTAAAATCACAACCACAGATTTGAATGATCAGAGATGAGTTTATAAAGTATCCAAAAATCACATTTACACTTAGAAACATAATGGAATCAGAATCATAAATCTGCTGGTATGTGCTGCCAAAGAACAGAAACGGACTCAACCGTGTAATATCAGAGGAGTTTCCATCATCAATAGCTGGATTTATAGAGTCTCCTCCTGCCGAACCGAATGTGTAGAAGATTCCTGATCCTGCCAAGAGATTACACAGAAAACCTTTATTGTTTACATTCCACGGGTTTAGGAAGCTCATGTTTGATTATAGCTTTGATTAATAGCGGGACAATGGTGACCTCTAGTGGTGAAATCTTGTGGATGTGACAGTAAAATAAATAAATATAATATTGTTTTTATTTTAATAAATAAAATAAATTTAAAGGGACAGTTCAGTGCTGAAAAAACATTTATTTGATTGTGTGCCAACAAAAAATATATGAAGAGGCCTCCTGTTTCACTTTAAATGAAGGCCTCCTTTTTACGTTAATAACAGCATAAATTAAATAAATAAAAGGCACCAACATCGGAAAAAAAAGCACTAAAATTTGCTTAACAAAAAACCAAAAGTTTTATAGGAGTGTACAATAGTAAAACAGAAGTGTCCTGCATTTAAACCAGATTTTTAATGCAAAAATATATATATATAAAATATATATATATAGAAACATTTTAAACTTGTAAATATATATATATACTTTTGATTATTAAGTTTTGCTAGCATTGTAATGTAATGGTGACTATTTTGTTAACTGTATAATGTAAAAATAATATAATAATAATAATAATATTATATATATATATCATCATGGGTCGCCACAGCGGAATGAACCGCCAACTTATCCAGCATATGTTTTACACAGCAGATGCCCTTCCAGCTGCAACCCAGTACTAGGAAACATCCATACACACTCAACCACACACATACACTACAGCCGATTTAGTTTATTCAATTCACCTATAGCGTATGTGTTTGGAGGAAACTTATGCGAACACGAGGAGAACATGCAAACTCCACACAGAAATGCCAACTAACCCAGACGGGACTCGAACCAGTGACCTTCTTGCTGTGAGGCGACAGTGCTAACCACTGAGTCACCGCATTGCCCATATTCAAAACATACTTGCTACCATCACAGAGATGTTCTAGCATTAATGAATGGATTTTGCAGCTGCATTGTAACCAGTAACACACCATTAGAATTACTGTATACTCCCAACCCTTTACTCATTCACACCCGTTCAAAAACGTTTTTGTAGGCTCTTGTCTGTTTTTCAACAGATTTCCCCTTTAACTTCTGTGAGTGGTTTTAAAGACACCAAATAAGCACACAAATGGTAAGTAAATGACACATTTCTTTGAAGAATTATAGAGAACAGCCTCTGATTCACAAAATGCTCTGTTAAACATAAAGATATGAAGTTGTAGCACAGCAAAAAACACATGGGTAAATGCAAAATATTCTTACCTGCACAGTAGGTACTGCAAATAACATACGGATTCACCAACTCATAGACATAATAACCTCCTGGACAGGCTTTGACTTTAATGGGATTGGATTGTAAAAAACAGCAGTTATTTTCAATGGTAGCGCAGACATTTCGAGTGACCACTCCATCCTCAAGTGTTGGATGTCCTCCGCTCAGCCACAGTGGGGTGGAAGTGCCACAACTCCACATATCAACACATGTGTCTGGCATCTGAACACTCTGACCATTAATGAAGAGACGATACCAGCCGAACCACCTGATAGAAACGTCACATGATCTATCAGACAGATCTCGATTGTCTATGGATCTCAGAGGATCGTCCAGTACAGTATATTTATAGCAGGGGTCAAAGGGGAGGTCTGTAAAAAAATGGAAAAAAGAATGTTCTATACATGTGTGTAATGGACATACATATGTGTATTTATACAGTTGAGGGCAAAATTATTAGCCCTCCTGTGCAATATTTATTCTTTTTCAAATATTTCTCAAGTGATATTTTACATATGTAACAAGGACATTTTCACAGTATTTCCTATAATTGTTGTGTTTTTTTGTGGAGAAAGTCTTATTTGCTTTATATTGGCTAGAATAAAAGCAGTTTTTAATAATAATAATAAAAAAAAAAAAATTAAGGTCAATATTATTAGCCCCCTTAAGCAATATTTTCTTTTCAATTGTCTACAGAACAAACCATCGTTACAATGACTTGTCTAAATACCCAAACTTGCCTAATTAACCTAGTTAAGCCTTTAAAGGGCACCTATGATGAAAATCCTCTTTTGTAAGCTGTTTGGACAGAACTGTGTGTAGGTATAGTGTGTCCACAGTCATATTGGAGGGATATAAAGACAATAAGTCTCTTTTTTTTTATTTTCTGATGTTAAATATGGGATCCAAATCCCTCCCATTTTGAGGCCGACTGCAACTTGACGTAGGAGTGCGGTTTCCCCGCCCACCGAATTGATTGACAGCCACGTATTAACATGTCTCCATAGTAACACGTGTTATCATATCCACAAGACGTGCGCAAAGCAACCGGGATTAAACGATCTCTTCAGCTCTCTGTGTTCGGCAGCACCTCAAGAATGAGTTTTACATGTTTAAAACGTTTCTGAAACAGTGCATGTTTGTAATAAAGACTTCGTAATTCTTCACCACAGCAGCATAGTGTCAGTACAATTATAAAAGAAGATGCTTCAATCCCGGTTCATGGACTTAAATCAGGTTTATTTTGTACATTAACATAACGGAGTGGATATTAAGCAGTGGATATTAACGTGTATCCTGTCACATTTGCCGTGCAAAAACAGTGCAAAGCTAAACGCGAGCGCCTGTGTGTGTGTGAGAGAGAGCGAGCGCGTGCAAGCGTGCGAACTTTATAACGACATTGTGTGTGACTCGTTGTTGTAGAAAGGCTTGAATTAACTCCACAACAAATACATCAAATAACCGTTGGTAAAGTTCTTACTGTAGTAAGGGAGATCTCCTTCATTCTTATCTGTCACTGTGCTGCTTATGCGTGAGATGCATCAGGAGAAGCTACACCCATCATAACAATAGTGAGCGATCTCTTTGCCTCTGACCATAGATATTTACATTAAATGTCGCCTACTCTGTTGTTGTCTATTGAAAGGAATGCGTCAATAGAGCCGCCATTTTAGTACAGGGTAGCGCTCCTTTAAAATGAATGCGGGACCAAGGTGCAGCTCCATAAACAACGAAAATGTTGTTTATTGACCATAAAAGTTTTGTTTTGCTTAAACATACATGTCTGCTACAAAAAAACTAAATGTTATATAATTGAAAACACTGACATCCTGCAGCTTCTCCATGATGGACATCCAGCGTTCTCCAGCCAGAGGAGAAATGGTCATGCCCAATTGAGTCTGGTCTCTCTCTGGGTTTTTTCCTTCACTTTCGTCAATTGGTGAAGTTTGTTCCTCTCCACTGTCGCCACTCGCTTGCATGGTTTGGGACTTGTGGAGCTGCGCATCAATGGATTTGCTCTTCAGTGTTTAGACTTTCAGCAGTGAAAATTAAACCACACTGAACTGAACTAAACTGCTTATTTTCTGCTCCAATTTTTCAATGAAAAGAAACCCATACCCCAAATGGGCTCCCCATGAATACAGAGATGGGCTGTGCTTCTGAATGTCTATGACTATACCATGGTTTATAGGCCACGAAAAGATAATATTTGTTCCGATGCTTTAAGCAGGCTACCCATGATGGATGAGGAAGCAGAGGAGATGAAGTCCGAACAGGTACTCATGATGGAAGTATCGACAACTATGACATTCTCAACATATTAATCTTACTAATATGAATTCTTATTAAAATAATAATAATAATAATATTAATAAAGTATTAAGAATATACACATTTTATTTGCATTTGAACTTAAATCAACTCAAAGGACTGCCAAATGCATGAATGTACTGTAAATATTCAATTCATGTTTAGTTGTAGTGCACTTTTGACAATAATTGAATTTCCAAAACATCCTTACAAAATCTGCATGTTATTACATTACAATGATCAGAAAAATAGTACAGACACAGTTATAAAATATAAGTGATTCTATAAACACAATATGATTTCAATGAAGTAATCTGACGATTATAATAATTAAAGGGATAGTTCGCCCAAAAATGGAAAAAAAAAGGTAATTATTTACTTCACTAGTTGCAAACCTGTTTTAGTTTCTTCTGTTGAAAACAAAAGAAGATAATTTGAAGAAAGCTGGAAACCTGTAACCATTGACTTCCATAGTATTTTTTTTTTTACATTCAGCTCTTCTGATTTTCCACCCAAGTATAAACCTTCGAAAACAACAGGTCTGTATTCTGAAAGTGTGTAATGTCTCTTTTTTATATATATAGTTTTACTTTCACTAAAGTTCCTTTAAAAGTATTTAAGCCATATTTAATAACAGCATGATTGGGTATAAATATAAGTATATTATATAAAATGTAATATATAATAAATATAAGGTGGATCAGTGAATAATACAATATAGCATTATCTTCATTACATTTATGCAGTTTTGAGTCTGACCATAATATCACCATCACTGGACAAACAAATGTGTTTTCTTGGTTTTTCTGATGGAGTCTATGGAATAATCTTTTGCATTTTTCTTAACTCCAGGTTTATGTCACTAGGAAGACCTTTCTTGACCAGCTCCTGTTTGATCTGAAACAAAGATGAACAGACAGATCAAACTTTATCATCGTCTTTCAGCACAGCTATAAGTATACATACTGTAGTTATGTTTGCATCTTACTTGCTGTAAAACAATCTGCATGTTTGCACTTTCTGTTAGGTCCAAAACTGAAAAAAGGTTTGCTTGAAGTCCAACAACGTTCTCTAAACAGAAACAAGCACAGACAAAGAGAAAAACCACACTCAGCATGTTTAATTATTTGTTAAATTTCTATATGTATGTTGGTTTTAAGTGTGGCCTAACAAAGTAAGTTTTGAAATGAAACGTGACACAAGGTTCCCACTCTAATACAAATATCAAATTCCCTGGCTTTTTCCTGACGTTCACAGACAAAAAGGAGGAATTTCCATGACATCTACAGAACAGAAAAATAGGCTGCTTTGATTCATATTAAAATGGTTTTAGATTGAATGACATTTTTCATGGCCTTAATAGCACTATTAGAACAACAATGGATAATTTACCTCAGATTTTGAAAAAAAGAAGAGCTCCCATATTTGATAGCTTTATAGTAGTTTAACAAACTTTACATTTACTGTAGCTTTTCTGTCATCATTTAAAGCCAAAGCTATTTAAAATGTGTATTATTCTGACATGTTAACAGGTACACATGTTAACAGGTACGGTCACTGCATTTGAGGTTGCCAGTTGATAAGCATTAACGGAAGAAAATGGAGCTGAAAATACGCTAAGCATAACATTAGGTGTGAAACAGTGCGATATAAAAATACATGCATTTCCATTTTAATAAATAGAAACTAAAATTGAAAGTAAAAATCCTTGATATTGCATGAAAAATATGTCTTTCAATGTCTGGAATAGACCTTTTAAATTTCCATGATATTCCAGAAATTATATGACCCATGGGAACCCTGTTGACAAGATAGTCGAGTCGGGACGTGTAATATACAGTCAAACAGTTACCTTTGTTTGTCTGTGGTCCTCCATCCACCCTGAAAACCCATCGGCCTGGATCATTGACATTACTGGAGTTCTGGAGGTTTGAGATGGAGCTCCCATTGTTTGATCCAGGAATCACAAAGTAATTTGTGGAGTTTATGGTGTCATAACCAGCCTAAAGTATACATAAAACAGCATTGATGTAAGCGGTATTCATAGAGTAGCCTATATACTGCTCTTTTATGCATTAGTGAATAGAAACACTTTGTTCTCAATAGACTTTCTTTTACCTCCACTTGGTGTCCCGTTACAGCAATGTCACCATAATTCATCAGGATAAATGAATTACTACTGTCAGAAATTAAGACCATTTGAAAAGATGTTTCCTAAAAAGAACAAGGTTAGTGTTTATTATTTATTAGCATTAGTACTGGTAAATCATAAATCAAAACATTAACATTTCTGAAGTGTGTTAATCTTACTGTGTCTGTAACGGGAAAGTAACCAACTTTATCCCACGTTGCAACTATGACCCAAGAAGCGGTGAAGGTTAGATATGGGAAGTAATTGTTTATATCTTGAGTGGCGCGAGTCATAACACTTCCATTAGTGTATTGATTATAAGAGACGACTCCTCTTTGACGGTTGTCAAGGTCAGTCCAGAGTCCAGCAATTATATCTTGACTTCCATAACCTGGAAATATGTAGGGAACATACTGTGCTAAATGCTGGCTGAATGTGAGGTCTCCGTTATTATTAACCTGCAAGAAAATCAACAAATCAAAGCAGCATGTTTTACTGATCACAAAGAACTTTAAACAGCATCCACAACAGATAAACAAAATGGAATCAGAATCTTACATAAATCTGCTGGTATGTGCGGCCGAAGTACAGAAATGGACTCAACAGTGTAATAACAGAGGAGCTTCCATCATCAGAAGCAGGAATTATTGAGTCTCCTGCTGCTGACCCGAATGGGTAGAAGATTTGTGGTGCTGCCGCCCGGACAAAACAAACAAACAAAGCAACATTTCTGTTTACTGATTACATAAGAAGGTTTCACATTTCTGGCTCATGCTTGAATCTGTATATACTGTAATGCAACATTCACTTTAATAGAATCTAAACTGAGAGATCTACTGTTAAGAGAACTTTATCTCAAGTTTTAATGTTTATTTTTTACATTTTACTTTTTCTCTTATTTTTTTCAGTATCATGTTTAAACAGACAGTGTTTAATCGTCTCATTTCTTTAGCTACAGAAAATAAAAGTTGTAAACATTTAGTGTCAATTCATTACAGATATTGCATAAAGTAGGTACATTTTGTGACAAATGATCATAAATCTGCGGCACGGTGGTTCAGTGGTTAGCACTGTCACCTCACAGCAAGAAGGTTGCTGGTTCGAGTCCCGGCTGGGCCATTTGTGTGTGGAGTTTGCATGTTCCTCCGGGTGCTCTGGTTTCCCCCAAAGTCCAAACACATGCGCTATGGGTGAATTGAATAAACTAAATTGGTGGTAGTGTATGAGTGTGTGTGTGAATGTGAGAGAGTATGGGTGTTTCCCAGTGCTGGGTTGCGGCATTCACTGCGTAAAACATATGCCTGAATAGTTGGCGGTTTATTCCGCTTTGGCGACCTCTGAAATAGAGACTACGGAAAATGAATGAATGCATATAAATCTAGATTCAGCACTCCTATTGGATCTTTTATTGGTTCGTTTGATGCTCAGTATAAGGGGTCATGCCACATTAAGAAATTGTCGGAAGAAAAATTGAATTGCAAAGACCATTATTCAGCAATCAAATACCACAGGTTTTAGTCTAGGATTATAAGACTTATTTTTTTTGCTGCATGATTTCCAAAATGCAACTCAGATGACCAAACTGTGGCTGAAATCTCACAGTGGGAGACAGGCTTTAGAAAAAAAAGACATCTTAAAACAAAAAACAATGATATTGTTAAATAACAGTGATTGCAATTTTCTTTAGTCAAAAAGCTTGGACTTCTATTTTAGCCTGGGCCTAGACTTAAACCAGCGTTTCTCAACCACGTTCCCGGAGGACCACCAACACTGCATGTTTTGGATGTCTCATTTGTCTTTCACAGCTATTACTGGTCTTTTAGTCTCTGCTAATGAGCTGATGATCTGCATCAGGTGTGTTTGGTTAAGGAGACATGGAAAAATGTGCAGAGCTGGTGGTCCTCCAGGAACATGGTTGAGAAACACTGGCTTAAACCTTGTCTTTGAAACCAGACATAGATCTGTTTTTGGATTACATCTACAATTATTTGGACAAATTTGAAAATGGTGCTTTAATCTAAAAATGCTCCGCATTCACACTATTGTTTTCAAATGTTTGACTAAAAACACTTTTGACCCTGTACTGTGCATGTGTTAAGGTAGAGGTGTCAAACTCAGTTCCTGGAGGACCACAGCCCTGCACAGTTCCAACCCTGCTTCAACACACTTACCTGCAGGTTTCAAACAAGCCTGAAGAACTCAATTAGTTTGACACCTGTGTGTTAAGGCATTTATTAACTTTCCGGCTCTTCCAGAGATATTGTGACAATATGTCAATGTGAGGAAAAGCAAAGAGTTTTTTTAATTGGACCGACAGTGAGGTGGAGTTGTCACTTTGAGTAACACAAAAATTGCAAAGTCACAAAAACGAGCGAGAATATAACAATAGCATCTAACTGTAGACTTGCATATGCAAGCTGAGACATGTAGTCTTAGACATGCAATCTCAGACACAATGCACTCAATGGAGCTAGTGACATCAGTAGCTACGTTTCCATCCACCTATTTTTATGCGCATTTTGGATATGCGCATAAAAAATCGGTTGATGGAAACGCTAAGATGCGCATAAATTTTGAAAATGGGCATAAAAAATGTATGCGCATAACTGAGTAGGATAAACTTTTTATTCGATAAGAAAAGATGCGCATAAACTGCAATGGAAACACTTTTACCGAACAAATTCCAGTGTGCGCATTAAAAAAAGGTCATGTGATTTGGTTATAAGAGATCATGTGGTGATAAAAATGTTTGTAAATGGACAAACCAGCAGGCTGAGCACACTGTAAAACATCTGAAATGTTGTTTTGGTCATTCTAAAATGCCATTTCAGTATTAGTGTTATTATATTATTAATGACCTCCAGAATTGTTAAGAGCGTCTGTGCTCCGCGTCTCACGCCTTCAAACGCCACCACGCCTTCACTGCGTGTCAGCATTGCCTTCTGAGGCGCAAGTCATTTATTAAATGAAGAAAAGATTCATGCAGCTTCTCCTACCTCAGCAAATTCCGTTTTTACTGTTGATATTTGGCACCAATTAATCAGGAAGTGACGATTTTGTTCTCTTTGACTCGTTGGATGGAAACGCTGCTTTATTCGCACATCTTTTATGCGATATTCCAGTTTTGCGCATTAAGTTAATTCGCATTTTTGGATGGAAACATAGCTACTGTGAGAGGCAGGGTTAGGTGTCTACATTAAAAGCATTGCATGTAGCTCAGCTTGCATATGTCTGAGATTGTGTCATGCGTCAAGACCCCTTCTCGCATATAGACTGAGAGATGTACCAAAATAGCAACTCTGAGTAAACATTCTGTGTCCTTTGAAGAAAAGCAATTGGTAGCATGAACAACCTGACATTAATCTTTAACAATGCTTTCAAAATGGAAAGCATCCGAAAACAACTGCTGTACAATGTCCTCCAATATTTTAGCTGAATTGGTCACATGATTAAAAATTTAGTTTTCTAAAGAGTTCAAACTGCGACACAAAAAGACCATTTTTTAATTTATCCACTTTGGAGAGCATCTTCAAAAATATGTTTATGTTGCCTGAAAACGCAGTCTCAGTGTAGACACAAGGCCGAAATGGGGAGAAAAATGATTTGTTTTTAAATGAAAACGTATTAGTGTCAACATGGCCTTAATTCAGAGATCCATAATTACCTGGCAGTGGTGTTGTGGGAGGTATTGTTGTAGTTGTTGTTGGAGGAGTTATTGTTGGTGTTGTTGGAGGAGGTGTAGTCGTTGTAAGTGTTGTTGTTGGAGCTGTTGTTTGAGGAGGAGTGGGTGTTGGTGGTACAGTTGTTTGTGTAAGTGCTGATGAAAAAAAAATGTAAGTCGGTTTGTGCAAAGTTAGATTAACTCAGTTGTGTACAATCCGAATGGAGAGCATCCAAAACGACTGCATGTGTGTCCTCCGATGTTTTAGCTGAATTGGTCACATGATTAAAAATGCATCATTTTTGAAAGCCTTTGTGTTCACAGTTCACACTGCGACATGAAAACAGCATTTTCAAGTTTATTTGCAGAGTGTTTTCAATAAGATACAATTGTGTTGCCTGAAAATTGAGTCTCAGTGTAGACAGAAGGCCAAAATGGAGAGAAAAATGTGCGTTTTTAAATGAAAACATATTAGTGTGAACATGGCCGTAATTTAGAGGTCCATAATTACCTGGCAGTGGTGTTGTTGGAGGCATTGTTGTAGTTGTTGTTTGAGGAGGGGTAGTCGTTGTAAGTGTTGTTGGAGCTGTTGTTTGAGGAGGAGTTGGTGGTGCAGTTGTTTGTGTAACTGCTGATGAAAAAAAAATGTAAATCAGTTTGTGCAAAGTTACATAAACTCATCTGTATAGAGTCCACTATAGGCCTTCTGACTGATTTATACTTTTCAGAAAGTGCCATTTTATTATAACCGTAAATATGTCCACCTTTGGGCCATGGTTCATGTCTTCTGTCCAACTGTGCACTTATATTGGCACTTGGTAAATGTCAGTAAAATAGGTTTTGCATCAATAAAACCTATTCATTTAAGAGAATCTCCCCTGATTGACAGTGATAACCATTAAACCAAGACTGTGACATGCATTGTGCTGAGTTTAAGAGACAAAGTGGAGCAGGTAGAATCAGTGACAATGGAGTAATTTTCGTATTCATTGTTCCATGTGTACCTAAAGGGATAGTTCACAAAAAAGGACAATTCTGTCATCGTTTACTCTCCCTTTACTTGTTCCAAACCTGTTTGAGTTTGTTTCTTCCGTTGAACACAAAAGAAGGTATTTTGAAGAAAGCTGAAAACCTGTAACCATCGACCATGCATACAGACTCATGGGGACCTACATTGAGTTCTCCATTGGTAAACATGCATAAACCACACAGAATGAAGAATTTTGAAAATGTAAAAATGCAGAATGTTTTTTAAATGTTAAAAATGGTCACGCTTGATTTTCATGTACATATACTGCAGATGATACAGCGGAGAAAACAAGTATTGAACAAATCATGTTTTTTTCCTGGGAATAATATTTCTAAGCGAGCGGTTGACATGGACTTGAACCAGATTTTGGTAAAAACCCAAACAATACAAACATAAAAATAAAAAGTACTGAACTACTGAAATGTATTTACTACTTTATATAAAAGGCTTATTTGGTGGTTACAGCTTAAAGATGCCTCTCATGTGGAGAAGGAAGTCACATGCATTGCACAGAGTGTAAAAATCTTGATGGGTCTGTGGGTCTCGTCTATCAAGTCTTATTTTGTATTTTCTATTGAATTCAAGTCAGGTGATTGGCCGGGCCATTCTACAGCTTTATTTTCTTTCTCTGAAAGCATTTGAGAGTTTCCTTGGCTGTGTTTTGGATCATTGTCTTGCTGAAATGTCCACCCTGGATTCATCTTCATCCTCCTGCTAATGTAGATGTTGGACTGAAGAAGCTGATATTCATTTACACTGAGGAAGGGCAGAGGGTTGCTGAAGAACTACTGAGAGATTTCAGCTGCTGTCTGGGCTTTCACTGCCTTTCTACACCTCCCTTTCTTCATGTGTTCAATACTTTTTTTTCCTCCTGCGTCATTTCATTTTATTATGCATAACTTAATTTGTAAACTAATTAGATTTGTTTTCTTCGCATATATGGATTTCTTTGGTTGCTATCAACATCCGGTGAAAATTTCAAGTCATCAGCACCTTTAGAAATATGTTTTCTGAGAAAAATGGCGACGTGTTGAATACTTATTTCCCCCGCTGTATACGAAAAAAAAAATAGCCAAAACTGCCATTAATCATTTAATAGTCCTAAAGTTTGCTCAGTGCACACTTACCTGCCGGTGTTGTAGCTGCAGATGGTAATGGTGCAGTTGTTTGTGTTCTGGCTGTTAAAGAGAAAGTGATCATTAAATCCAGAAAGACATCTGTATATTTTTATTGTCTTTGTCACATTAGGACTGATCAACCAAACAGATGTTCAGGAAAAACTTACTGAGAGAAAACACTGATATAAACACCAGCAGATGAGGTAAAACCAGAAACAATCTCATGATGATAATGATGATGATGTGGCTTTTCTTCTGTAATCAGACATAATCAGTGCATTATTATTAATAGTATTATTAATATTTATTCAAAGCTCCATACATCATTACAAAGTTAAATCAGTGTTTTACTGATTTAGACATCCAACACATCCGGCTCGACATCTTTTCACATTTTTACCCTCAGGCAGATGATTTAGAAGTGTCAAAACTAAGACTGCACGCTTTTTGAACACCATGTACTGTATGTTTTAAACTCTTTTGGCACTAATGTATCTGTATTTAATTCTTAATGATTTTTAATAATGTTTTTCTGTAAACATGTGTATGTGTCTGAGCTACAGGCAAAGAAATTCCAGACAATTATGTTGCTTGACAATAAATTAATAAATGAAAATTTTTAAATAAATTATAAAAAATAAAAAAAATCAGATGATTGAAATTTAACCATGGGGTTATTCTCAGTCATTTAAAACTGTATGTTTGATCATCTGAATGTATAGTAACATACTGTTTTAAGGAACTTTGCATGCCATTAGTCAAGTCATTTACAGTGGTAACACTTTTTTTTTTTACAACAAATGCAAATTTTGTAATGTTTTGCTAATTTTGTTAATTGGTAAGATTATACCTATTGTTTAAGTGAAGGAATCTCCGCACAACTGAGATGAGAGAAAGACCAAGAAAGGTCAAATACTGAAAATGCAAAATGAACAGTTCAAACATATGAAATTTATTAAAATTGTTACATTGTTCTGACATCAAGTAATCTTTAAGAAAATAAAAAAGGATTTAACAAGAGATGTTCATATCAGCATATTGGAATGATACATAAAGAAAAAAAGAAAAATATTACATGTAGATACATATTTATAGTATTGCATTGTGGTTTTGAAAAATCATTAAAGCATTAAACTTTTTGTTTTGCTTGTTTTTATTCCAGTCCATTCCAAATATACAATCTAGATAAAATGTATAAAGCGTAAGATTATAGGAAAGGTTTGTACTTACCACAGACTTGATACTGTCAGTTATCAGGAAGTTTCACAGGTTTTAAAGTGTCGCTGCTCTGTAATCAGGTAGGTGGGGGAAACACATCCAGGTATGTTTGTTTTAAGTTGTATATATTATTTATTGATTAATCATGTTAATAATGAAATCATGAAACCATCTTGGAGTCTAAACAAATTAGCAAAGTGTAAAAAGAAAAAAAAAAACTTCAAATTTGGTTAAAAAAAGAAAATATATTTTGTGTGTATATATATATATATATATATATATATATACTGTTCTGATGATCAGCTGCAGATGTGTATGAACGGCGGAAGAAAGTAGTTCCTCCTAAAAAAGGGATTTTGAGACTTTCCGTGTTTGATTTTCTTTTTTATATACACAATTATGTCATCAAACTGTTGTATAAATGCAATATCACACTTGTAACAGAGCGATATGGCTGTATATCATCACTGGTGGGACACTAAGGCACTCGACCTGCTCATTTCTAATAACTGATTTCTTTTTGCCATGATGACAATACATAATATTTGACTAGATATTTTTCAAGACACTTCTATACAGCTTAAAGTGACATTAAAAGGCTTAACTAGGTTAATTAGGTTAACTAGGCAGGATAGGGTAATTAGGCAATTTATTGTATAATGATGGTTTGTTCTGTAGACTATCTAGCTTAAATATAGCTTAAAGGGGCTAATATTTTGACCAAAATGGTTTTTAAAAAATTAAAAACTGCTTTTATTCTCGCCGAAATAAAACAAATAAGACTTTCTCCAGAAGAAAAAATATTATCAGACATACTGTGAAAATTTCCTTGCTCTGTTAAACATCATTTGGGAAAAAAAAATTAAAAGGGGGTTTAATAATTCTGACTTCAACTGTATATATATAGCGCTCAGCATAAAGGAGTAGAGCCCCCACAGTTCACTCTTTTAAATTAATATTTTCGGTAGGATGCTTTACAATATTATATTATATTTGAGCACATCCATATTAGACAGATTAGAAACAGATTAGTCAGTACCAAAGCTAAAACTGGATCAAAAAACAAAACAAAAGTAAGATCCCCATCCAAAAATTTGTAAACCAAAATTAATTTGATGGGGAAAATATAAACAGGACAAATCAAGGTAACATTAATAAAACGATGTTGTGCTGCGCTGGAACATATTGGCATAAATGTAAAAAAATGACTTTTTCATATAGCTGGATTTTATACATCCACCATATGACAGCGCAACTCTATAAGAGAACATAAACAGGATAAATGCAACAAAAGCTTTAATTTGTTCTTCTAGGTATGATTTTGCTCGAGGGCAAAAGCTTTCCATGAAGATTTGCAGGAATGGAAGAAAACCAAAAAAGAAGCTTTCAATGTCAGTAATTCTCTCTCTCTCTCTCCCTCTCTCCCTCCCTCTCTCTTTCTCTCTCTCACGCACCCACAAACTCAAGACTTTAATACAAAAACAATTACATATTTATTTATTTACATTTTAAATAAACTACAAGAGTTTACACATTAGGAGTTTATCACAATGTCTATGAATGTCTGAACACATACAGAATTTCTCACTGCAATGGAAATGTACTTCATGCATTTTAACCTATTATTTCTGATCTTAACCAACAGTTCAAAAATGGTTACAAAATCAATATACCTGTCACACACGCTGCTCGTTCTCACTCACCATCCACCACGCAAACCTTCACCTGATTACTAATCACCCGCACCTGCAGTCATCACACACTATAAAGACTCACCTCACTCACTCAGTCATCAGCTGGAATCAGACATGCATGGTCCCCCTCGTCTTCTCTCCTGTCTTCTCCTGCGCTCTTCCATGGATGTCCTCCTCCTGTGAATGCCAATGCACCGATATAAGAGAAGTGACTGTTCTTATGTTGGCAATAGCCTTTGAACTGAACTGCTGAACCGTGTGTTCGTGTGATATTGCTCACCTTCATCTTCAACACCATATTCACCTTCATCTTCAACACCATTTACCTACTTCACCTAACTACTATTGTGCATATCACTTGAATAAACACCCTTGAAGTTTACACTTCCTTGTCTTCCTTGTGTGACCGTGACAATACCAAAATTACTTTAATTGTTAATAAAACTGTTCATTACTTGGGTATCTGTGTGTGAGACAAACACTGACAAAACAATTCCTGTTGAGTGACACAGCATGCAGCAAATATATATTTTAAAAAATATGAACGTGCATTTTACATGTCAACTTTAACTGCATTTCATAACCTGAGAGTAAATGTCAAACGAAGAGTTTAAACAAAACTAGAAAAACCAGGAAACCACCTCAAAACTCTCTCTCTCTCTCTCTCTCTCTCTCTCTCTCTCTCTGAGCTGCTGAACTGTGTGTGCGTGTGATATCGCTCACCTTCTTCAACACCCTTCACCTAACTACTATTGTACATATCACTTGAATAAACACCCTTGAAGTTTACTCTTCCTTGTGTGACCGTGACAGGATTCCAGCCCCGCAAATTACCACGGCTAATGGAGAATAACGCTGCTCATACCGGAGTCGCTCCGGATCCATTCGCTGGCATGGTAAACACTCTCCTGGCCCGACCGAACGCCAGCACTAACCCCTCTTTTAATATGAGCACGCCCCTCGCTCGACCGATGAACTACTCCGGCGAGCCGAGTACCTGTTCTGGTTTTCTGCTGCAATGTTCACTTTATATTGAGGTTAACAATCACAAATTCCCCAACGAACTCTCAAAAATGATTTCCCATCTTACAGGACGAGCCCTCCAGTTGGCGGACGCCCTCTGGAATGCCCGAAGTCCAGTGGTGGCCACCTATCAATCCTTCATGGACCATTTTAAAGAGGTGTTTGCAGTCTCACTTACCCCTTTGTCCGTGCACGATGAACTACTCACTCTCCGCCAAGGTAACGCCTCCATTTATGACTACACGCTGCAATTCTGAGCACTCACCGCCAGCAGCGGCTGGAACCAAGTGGCCCTCCTAGCGGCCTATCGCAGAGGTTTAAAACCCAGCACTCGAAATCACATGGTCATCTACGAAGACAATGCCAACCTAGAGACTTTTATCAAAAAAGCCATTAGTATTTCACAACACCTTTCAGCCTGTACCATTCCACCACGTCCTGATTATGTTTCCATTCCCAGCACTCCTTCACCACCACCGGAAGAAGACGAACCCATGATTACCGATTCCTATCGCCTTGAAACTTCTGAACGACAACGCCGGATCAGAAACAGACTTTGTTTATATTGTGGGGAAGCATCTCACCTCATCTCCGCCTGTCCAGTTCGTTCGCCTCGCCTAATGGTGAGTAAAGTCACTCTCACCCCTACTGTTTCTCAGATTCCTCACCTGAAGGCACATCTAATCGGTAATTCTTCCACTTACCCCATACATGTACTGGTGGATTCTGGAGCGGCTGGAAACTTCATCTCATCGCATTTCCTCACCAAACATAATATCCCCTCCGTGAGTAGTGAAACCCTTTACAACATCACCACTATCCAAAACTCGCCATTAGGCGACGGCAAAATAACCCGAAGGACCCAGGAAGTCACCATTCTCTCGCCTCTGAAACATCGTGAGAAATTAATTCTATTGGTGTTACCCCTTGCTA
>CAIGQV010019178.1:3734714-3746129 GCA_903798115.1 Danio jaintianensis | reverse complement strand
TACGTGTTGTAAATCCAGGGGTTCTAATCTACGTGTTGTAAATCCAGCACTTCTAATGCAGTGCAGCCCATCAGACACCATGGCTTAACTAATGTGGTCATTATTAAGATATTTAACCAACAAAATATGAGTTCTTACATATTATTTCACAATAAAATCAATTTGAATTGAGAATATTGGTCAAGAGTATTCTCAACTTTACACACACGGGCACTGCAAGCAATTATCAGATTACCATTTACAATTTATCCCAATTTACAGGTGAGATTGGGCCAATCTACTGACAACATTGAAACCATGGAAAACAACACATGTAGTCCATTAAGCCATTTGTAGTTGTATGTAGTTCTTGAAATTACTTCTTTTTTTGTCAAACTAAATATCTCCCGGGCGGTGCAGTGGTTAGCACTGTCGCCTCACAGCAAGAAGGTCGCTGGTTTGAGCCTCTGCTGGGTCAGTTGGCATTTCTGTGTGGAGTTTTTATCTTCTCCCCGTCTTGGTGTGGGTTTCCAAAGACATGCGCTATAGGTGAATTGGGTAAGCTAAATTTTCCGTAGTGTATGTGTGTGAATGGGAGTGTATGGGTGTTTCCCAGTGATGGGTTGCAGCTAGAAGGGCATCCGCTGCGTAAAACATATGCTGGATAAGTTGGCGGTTCATTCCGCTGTGGCGACCCCTGATTAACAAAGGGACTAAGCTGAAAAGAAAGTAAATGAATGAATAAATAAATAAATATCTCCCTTTGTGGTGGACTTTAAGATTTGTAACTTTTTACATATATTTTTTAAGCCCAAACATACACCGCACACTGACTAACACATTAAAAAAAGCATAATAGGATCTCTTTAAAGGTTTAACTAGGTTAACCAGGCAAGTATATAAAAGACTTTTACTTTTTTCCAGCCAAACTAAAAGAAATAAGTCTTACGCTAGAAGAAAAAATATAAAAGTAAATAATGTGAAAACTATTCTGTTAAATGTCACATGGGAAATATTTGAAAAAGAATTCAAATCTCACAAGAGAGCTAATAATTTTGTTTTCAACTTTGAACATACACCGCACATATATTTATTTTACTTCCAGCAATTGATTTAACTACCTTAGATGTACTTAAAAAGCATTAAAATGTTTAATGGCTCAGATGTAATCAAATTTGGGCACACACAACCCTTATTGGAGATCAGGTTCTTATTAGAACCCTTATTAGAAATCAGATAATTAAATCAATTTTCACTGGACTTTATTTACAAGCCATTCTAAAGGAATCGAATGAGCTAAAATTCAATTTCAAATTATTATTCAGATATAAAATATTTTTCTACTATGTGCTTAAGGTTGATCATGAGGTATGCGCACAAACATATATTACACCAGTATATGTACTATTGTAATTATGCATTTTACTTGCACCGGAAAGTATTTAGTACCATAGACAAATGTATGCATTATATTTGTCTTTGAATTTTATTTAAAAATATATATATATTAATAATTTATGACTAAATCCTATGTTATGATTCTGTTATGGTTCCTCCTTTATTATGGTTTGTCAAAAATAGAAAAACAATAACATTGATAATAATAAGACATGTTTTGACTTTATCAGAAGGATCTGTGAAAGAACATGTGACACTAGAATAATGATGACAATTCAGCTTTGCATCACAGGACTCTATCTTCAAAATATATAAATAGAATAAAGATATTAAAAAAACATATATGATTGGCAGAATAATCCACTTTGGATTTTATAAAGGCTAATCAATGGTTTTATTGCATAATAGTGTGTAGCCCTGCAATAAAGACATTATTTTAACATTTTAATCCACTTTATAAGTGTCAATCTATTATATTTTAATCCATCTCACAAGGGAAAATTGTATCATTTGAGAATATACTTATTTACCAATACATAGTTACATTTACCATTAATTTTATCAATAAATAGAGAATTTCTCACCTCAGTCAGTGTCTTCTGAGCTGCTCTTCAATGTAATGTGGGTGACCAGGAAGTTTCACAGGTTTTAAAAGTGTCCCAGCACTAGTGAAGCAAGAAAAGAAAAAACTGGATGCACCACATTTATTGTCAGTTTAATTATTAAACAGGCTATGGTTGTCATTAATATTACAGAACAGTCTAGCAGTCTGAGCGGTGCCAGATTTATTATATATATTTGTAAACTAAAATAATTCAAATTATCTTTCAATATTTTAGGTTTTGAGAATTCAATTACCAGAAGCACGCCTGCGGCTATGCCATTGTCACAGATTTGTAGTCAGGAGAAAAGTATGCAAGTTATGAAAAAACAAAACACTGAAGGCGTCATCTGACACATCACATTTATATAAGATTTACACATCATTTGTCAAATGCCGATCAGGAAAGGGTTTGCTGACTAACCAGCACTACAACAATGGTTATGGAAATCAGAATGCCAGCAAAGCAGCTTTTGGTTTTATTTTTTAAAATGGTTTCAAAATACTTTTATACTTGACATAATTTTTCCAATTTAAATATAACGCATAAATGTTTCTGTTGATTCTAAAGCAGAATATACTGCAGTTGATAAATGGTCTCTTGCCTTTATTTAGAAGTTTACAACTGAGTTTTTTTAATACAGTAAGAGCAGTAAAACTTAAACTTAAGTAACAATTCTGTAAGGCTTGAAGCTTACGCTGCTATTCTGAACCAATAATCGAAAACAGAAAGTTGAAGGATGGCATGATTAAATCAATTATTTGTCTGACTCCATAAGAAGAAGAAGGCATTAGATACAATAAATCATAATATATTGGTAAATAAATTAGAAAGGTATGGTATTCGAGGAGTAGCCTTGGATTGGATGAGCAGTTATTTAAAAAATAGGCAACAGTTCGTTGAAATTGGCAACCATAAATCTTCATACCTAAATGTACATTGCGGCATACCACAAAGATCAGTTTTAGGTCCAATATTGTTTATAATTTACATTAATGACGTGTGTAAGATATCAGAGTTGTTTAAGTTTATTTTATTTGTGGATGATACAAGTATCTTTTGTTCTGTTATGGAGTTGATTAAAACAGAAATTAATAAATTGAAATTGTGGTTTGACGTAAACGGTTTATGTTTATGTTATTTGGAAAAATTAAAAAGTAGTCATAATACAGATTTAAAAGTTGATAATGAAGTTATAGAAAGAATATATGCAATTACGTTTCTTGGTGTTGTATTGGATCATAAAATTAGTTGGAAACCACAAATAAATAATGTGATATCAAAATTGGTAAAAACTGTAGCAATAGTGTACAAAGCAAGATTTATTTTGGACAATAAATCAATGTATGTATTATATAACACACTTATGTTGCCATATATGTTATATTGAGTTATTGTGTTGAAATTTGGGGGAATACATATAAATCTAACTTACGATCCCTTATGTACAATACATAAAAAAGTAATTAGAATGGTAGAAAATGTGGGGTATTTGGAGCATACAAATCCTTTATTTTTTAAATTAAAGATACTTAAGTTCAATGATTTGGTTAAATTTAAAACAGCACAATTTATGTTTAAAGCTAGGAGTAAATTACTTCTGAAATGCATGGAAACGTTTTTTGAAGAAAGACAAGGAGGATATAATCTGAGAAGCACAAAATCTTTGGAGGTTGAAAACAAGGACAACTTCATAACAATGTCAGGATATAAATCAATTTAAAAAAAGTTGTATAAATATATATTATAAAAGGAATATAATAATTAATAGAGGTGATTAAAAAAGAATAAAATAAGAAAGGTATGATGAAATTCAATTAATGGCTGTTTGCGATATGGTTTTTTTTGAGTCGATGTTATAAAACGTAAATGTACAAATGGAATCAAACATATAATATGTCAAAGATGCCAAAAGGATAAAATATGTCTCATGTAAAAGAAGAGATAAGTAAAAGAAGAAATAACTAGAAGTAATAGACGAATGATGTATGTGGTAATTGGGTGGGGAAAATAATAAGCTTGTGCTTCATCCCGCTCCATGTTGAAATGTATTTTGTTTAAAGTATTGTTTTGTGTATGATTTTTCTGTTCGAAATAAATCAAATCAAATCAAATCAAATCATTAAAGTTGTTATCATCGGGGATAAAGAGAAAGAATCAAAACAGGCAAAAGTTGTTTAGTTACATGTTTAAATATACAGACAGTAGAATTAAACAAACTAACATACTGTATAAAAAAAGTTAGCTGTAACATATGCATTGATGAGGCTATTCACCGGTGTGTGGGAGAAGCAGAGTAAAAGCCATTCTCCCCCATCAACAGTCACCTTTCCTCCTTATACCCTGAGCAAAGCATTGTCAAACATGTGTGCAATACCAACTCCCAAAACCAGCTGAACATGAAAGCAAAGTTGAGGAGATAAAGTGGGGGAGAAGTACATTAACATACTCTCCTCAGGCCATGACTCAACAATAGTAAATAGATTGTATATTGAAATACATCAGGTCTCTATTGGGTTCGTCACTACAACGCTGAAGTCATAAACTGTCAAATGACACCAAACATGTGTGGTGAAAAGAACATGGTTACTGTAAGTAAATGGCAGAGTTGTATAGTGGAGCTGTGACAAACTCCTGTCCTTGGAATGTCCCAGTAGTCGCCTCACAGCAAGAAGGTTGCTGGTTCAAGTCCCAGCTGGACCACTTGGCATTTCTGTGTGGAGTTTGCATGTTCTCCCCGTGTTGGCGTGGATTTCCTCCGGGTGCTCCGGTTTCCCCCACAGTCCAAACACATGCGGTATTAGTGAATTGGATGAACTAAGTTGGCCGTAGTGTATTAGTGCATGTGTGAATACGAAAATGTATGGGTGTTTCCCAGTACTGGGTTGCAGCTGGAAGGGCATCTGCTGCGTAAAACATATGCTGGAATAGTTAGTGGTTCATTCCACTGTGGCGACCCCTGATGACTAAGGGACTAAGTCGAAGGAAAATGAATGAATGAATGAATGAATGTATCGATGTGCTCTTTCTGTTGAGTCAGATGGCCATCACACCTTACCAAATAAATAATAAGATGATAATAGCACAACTTTCATGAAAATTACTCATAAAATTAGTGCACTATAGTTGAGCTCTTATTAAAGGATACTATATCATTTGTGGCTCAGAAAATATCACAAATGTAATTTCTGTGAACGGCAACAGTGGATTTACTGAACAGATCTGACTCAATGATATCCTAATAACTCTGAATAAGGTATAGTTTTACTCGCAGGTATAAACAAGAAAGAGCAAAAAGCACCAAGCATGGACAGAATGAGGATAAAATGAAATATCCTCATAGTTGGCGTATCCTCATCAAAGGGTTACTTCCTTTCAGATGCTTGAGAGGGTTTGGTGAATAGTTTGTTGATGTGTTTGTAACTTGATGGATCATGAGAGACAGAAACAGAGGCTGATATACCGACAGGTAAACCTGATCCAGATTATCCGTCTAAATCTGTGTATCTGACTGAAATCTGATCGAAATAATCTGCATTTGATATCCAGTGCTGCTGTGTTGTGTTACTGATTATCTGTATCAGCAAAATTGTTTGCAATACTGAAATTTTCTTACATCATGATACATTGATCCACTCGATTATTATATTTTTATGCATGGCTTTATTAGTTTTACTAGACTAGCAGTTTATTTTTGTCGTTTTCTGTTGACTAACATTCATCATGTTTTCTACAGACAAGAAAATGATTCGACCTCCTGTGAATTATTATTCTTTTTCAAATATTTTCCCAAGTGCTGTTTAATGGAGAGATATTTTTCAACATACTTTTCAACAATAGATTTAATAACAAATTTTGTAACAACTAATTTATTTTCCAATTTGTCTTTGCCATGATGACAGTACACACTATTTTACAAGATACTAGTACTCGGCTTAAAGTGCGATTTAACTATGATAATTAGGTTAACTATACAAGTTAATTAGGCAAGTCACTAGACAACAGTGTTTTGTTTTTTTCTGTAGCCAATCAAAAAAAAAAAAAAAAACTTAATTATATTGACCTTAGCAGTTTCAAAATAATGTCTTTTTTAAATCCAGGCGAAATAAAAGAAATAAAACTTTCTCCAGAAGAAAAAAATGTAATAGGAAAGGAAATAATCCTTGCTTTGTTAAACATGATTTTGGAAAACATTTTAAAAACTATTATATTGTTAGATTTTGCTATATTTGGCTTAACCGTTCTTGGGTGGCTCGCCAATGTATTAGATGACCCTAATACATAAGTTAAGTAAGCTGACCAAAGTTCTTACGGGGAGAAGACTTTATTAAAGACAATGAATAGTGCAGTTCCTCCGCATCGATGCTAACCCGTCGGTCTTCATGTAACTTAACCCAAAGTACCGTCTGTGAGACACTACTATATAACAAAGGATATGACCCCCCTGGAGATGACCCAACTGGTTTGGTTGGGTCACAACTCTTGACTTCCTGTAGGCCATTTGGTTCACACCTTTTCAGATGCAGATACTTGTTTGCATATGAAACAAGCCATACAATCAATATCCAAATATAGAATTATATTAAAATTAATTAAATATTACAATTTCTCTGCTAATAATTTTGTCTTCAACTGTTCTAGCATTTAAAGAATAAGAACTTTAACGAATAAGTTATAGTAGGTAATAGAAAAAATATATCTTCTAAAAATGTATTTCTAGTAGTTTAGGGGTTTACAAATTAAATGTAAAACTGCATATTTAATTGTTACTTGACTGACAAAACAAGTGAGAAAGATTAAACTGGATTTATTTTGGTAATTAAGAGTGAAAACTGATTTTTGTAACTTGCCAATATTTTTATATCATACTAGACTTTTTTTTTTCCTTCACTTTGTCAATTGGACGTTTTTTCTTCCTCGCCACTGTCGCCACTGGCTTGCTTGGATCGGTACTTGTGGAGCTGCTCTTCGGTGGATTTGCTCTACAGTGTTTGAACTTTCAGCAGTGAAATTTAAACCACACTGAACTAAACTACACTGAACTTTAACTCTGAAATCTGGACTTTACTAGAACTATATTAAGCTGCTTTGACACAATCTATATTGTGAAAAGTGCTATATAAATAAACATGAATTGAATTGAATTAGCAGATAAAAAGACAGATACAAGTCAAAATCCAAAAGTATTTAGGGATTATGCTCTCAGACTTGCCTTACATTCCACATTAATGTATTTTAGGATCACAATATTTTGGTTAAAGTCTACTATTGTTACTATTGTTTATAACTGACAGGTCACTGATGATAATATTAACACTAATATCCTCATCAATAATTTATGAATAATGAAACTAGTTACAATTCTTATATGCATCCCATAAACAATACACCAAAATTGTTGAATATATGTATTTAAATATATTTCAATATTCAATTTAAACACTTTAAATCATCTGTTTTTATACACGGGGACAGAGAGGATAAGAGGCTTGCAGGAGTCTGAAGTGAAATTTACATTTACAGTTTCACTAAACATTTATTATAAAGTGCATAAAATTGAATTGTAAATATTGGAGATTTATATGGGTTGTGTTACGTGTCCTGTTTAAAGATTTAAACCATTAAAGGATCATATTTGAGAGTTTTTTTCACTTTTCTTTTCCTGAAAGACACTAATAATATGTTAGACAACAATCTTTCGCAGGTCTCTTGATGTCAGTACTGTGCTGTTTGCAAGACCATAATGGACCAGCTGATCTTTCACCTGGAAAAGATGGAAAAATTGAATATATTAAAAATCTAATCTAAGGGCACTGTGGTTTGTATATGTACAACCTGTGTTAACCGACTTACATGCTGTAAAATTAGTTTGAAGCTTGCATTGTCTGTTAGATCTAGATTTGTGCTAAATCTCACTTCAAGTCCAACCACTAAAGGGAAACAAACATTCAAAAAAATTAGCATTTGTTGAATCACATAATTATGGTTATATGAAATCAGAAGATTTCTAATGGGAAACAGGAACGATTGCAGTACCCCTGAAAGGCTTTTGTGCAATAGCTGTCAAACAAAAATACAAAGATAGTATGATGAAAGTTAAATTAACAATTATGTAAACAGTTTTCTTACATCTTCTGTCATTTGATTGATAGTTTATTAATTTTTTGCATAATAATGAAAACATAATCATTGAAATATCTCCCTCCAGCTGGTTCACATGTCTTTTGCTGTTACGATCCTTAAAGTTAACATGTTTACTGTAATAAACAGTAATAACTTTACTTTATTATCCACCCTCTAAGTAAAAACTAGATGGGTTTTTCCTAATTGATTCTGTGCATCATATTCTCACTATATCAAATAAGCCACAACAGCATGTTACAAAATATTTGCAGAAAAAAATAACAAATACAATTAACCATTAAATTACATTTTCAAAAAACAATAAAACTTGTATACATGGTATATATAGTCAAGCCCAATATTATTCATACCCCAGCAAATTCTGGATAATAAAGTAAAGTTATTTTATTTTATCTAGAAAATGTACTAAATTCTGAATTAAAGTTACTTTTATTCAATCAGAAAGTTTTTTTGTTTTTTTTTTAGACCGGAAATGACTTTTTCCAAAAGACATAAATGACATAAGATAAATGATCAGCTTTTATTTACATTCGAACAAAAACTTTAAGTCAGAATTTGCCTGGGATGTTAATAATTTTGGACTTGACTGCATATATTTTTTCCTATTGAAAATGGAGAGGGAGAAGATGAAGTTCTTTCATCTGTTTAAGTATTATTAGAACTACTGGGACTTCGGTGGTTTCTAAAATAATGAACACACATACAAACAGAATTAATTCACTTGAATATAGATATATCAATAGCAGCATTATTACCTGAAGTGGTACTAGAAAAGACAAATGCAAACATCCTTAAATCCTCATTCACTTACTTAAACATCATTCATTCTAACTTCAGTGCTATTAAAATTAAAATTTGGGGGTCAACATTTATTTATAAGTCTTTTAGTATTTTTACCTGGAAGAAATGTGGTGGTTCCTGAAACAAAAAAAAAATACAAATATCTTTAAATACAAACTCTTTTTGCATGGAAAGGTATCAGCACTACCTCAAATATATACTTGTGAAACTGTATTAAAAATTCCAAATGGTAACAGGTAGAATCAGAGTTGCACAAAACAATCAAAATACACAGACTGAGAAAACAGCGTTGCCTGTATCAGGAAAATGTTAAGAAAAGTTGCAATAATAAACTAAAACTATATGCTGCTGTTAAAATTCACTAATTGTGGTAATGAGGAAAATTATTAAGGTGAATTACTTGGGGTGTTAACAACTGGCCTTTAAGTCACATTTGCCTGGAATAAATTACCTTATGAACTAATTTATAATGCTCTGTATTATGTTTGTTTGCAGTGCTTGCCTTTAATCTACCCTCCCCTAAACGCACACGCATGACATCATCACTTTTACAGACTTTAGTTTCCGGGTGTTTACACAGACATTTTCAAAAATTTCCACTATGAAACCCATTTTCTAATTCATGCGTTTTCAGTCCCAAAAAAACATAGTTTGATAAAGGACAAATTGTGATAGCTGGGCACCTCAGAATTTTAATCTCAGAGACTGTTGCCTATTGTTGACTGAAGCGTGACAGTGCAGCAAATCACCAGCAGCTACAACAAGAATGACCAAGGTAAAGAGCACACAGTAACTTCACAGAGGTCATTGTCTTTCGCATTTGGGTCTATTCACTAACCAGTGTTGGGAAACACCCATACACTCTCTCATTCACACACGTCCAATTTTTTGTTATTTCGAAATAACCTATACCGCATGTCTTTGGACTGTGGGGGAAACCAGAGCACCTGGATGAATTCAATTCAAGTTTATTTGTATAGTGCTTTTCACAATAATCATTGTTTCAAAGCAGCTTTACAAAAGGTGCACGTTATTGCATTACAATCAAAGAAAGTTAAGGTTATTATTTACCATAATTGTGTTCACATGAAATCCACATGAACACAGAGAGAACATGCAAACTCCACAGAGAAATGCATCTTGGCCCAGCCGAGACTTGAACCAGTAAACTTGTCATTGTAAAATTTTGTGTTGGAAACATCACTGACAGCTTTAAATTGCAAGGAATGTCAATATAACCATGACACCAACATGGGCTCATTCTGAAAACGTAGCCCTATATACATTTCTGGAGATCACGAATTATGTAGCCAGAGGTACGTATGGCTGCATTTCATCTTTAAAACGAACGCTATGGGGCGGTGTGACGCCGTTCCTTTTCGCGCTTACCAGCTGACCGCTTACCTCCGTATGGACGACTCCAAAAAATAAAATAAACAAGTAAATAACAGGGTAAGAACATGGTAAAATCTGAAAACGTGGTAAAAATCCGGCGAGGGCTTTTCTTTTCTTGGATTGCTTTTTGAAACTGTCGGTTGGGTTTAGGGAAGTGGGTGAGCAGGTCTTCGGTGCTTTTGAAAACACTATTGGTTGAGTTTAGGGAAGGAGGAGGGTGGGTCAGTTGATCGGTCAGTTAGTCAACAGCGGCCTCTGATGGATTTGCACGAGAACAGCAGGCGCGAATGGCTCTCGCGAGAGAAATTTGAGATCTGAAAAAGCGTACATAGCAGCCTCTGGTGGATTCAAAAAAACAAACCTGGAACGTATTTGGCGCTCTCCAGAAATGTATATAGGGGTACAATTTCAGAATGAGCCTGGGTTGCAATGATACTGTAATTGGGATAATGCAATGACTCTGCGTGCATTATAGCATTTTTACAAAAGAAAAAAGTATTAAATTCCCAAATTCACTTTTTTTTTCTTTTATTCTCATTAGATATTTTCTATTTGTAGTAGAGCATTAGTGCAACAGTCATGACTTGCTGTAATATCTATTGCTGGTCAGAAGCTGGAGGGCATAGAGGGAGTCATTATATGTTTTGAGTTAATTGTTTGTGTTTGTTTGATTCACACCACAGATCTGGTTATAATTCAAAGGCCCTCAATTACCTTTCAATGTTGTTGATGCAGTTGTTGTTGTTACAGATGTTGCTGTCATCACAGGTCTTGTGGTTGGTCCAAGTGTTCTTATTGATGGAAATGTTGTTGTCACTGCAGATGTTGTCATTTCAGATGTTGTTGTCGGCTCAGTTGTTATTATCGTCTCAGGTGTTGTTGTCATCTCAGATGTTGTTGTTTCAGGTGTTGTTGTCATCTTAGTTGTTATTGTCGTATCAGGTGTTGTTGTCGTCTCATATGTTGTTGTTGTTGGCTCAGTTGTTATTGTTGTATCAGGTGTTGTTTTAGTCTCATATGTTGTTGTTGGCTCAGTTGTTATTGTCGTCTCAGGTGTTGTTGCCGTCTCAGATGTTGTCTTCTCAGATGTTATTGT
>CAIGQV010019178.1:3686204-3724714 GCA_903798115.1 Danio jaintianensis | reverse complement strand
TGACACCTCACACAAACACTTGCAAAATATGCTTACCTGCACAGCATGTCATGTCGCATTGTCTTGGAGAAATAAATTCATAGACATAATAGCCTCCTGGACAGGCTTTGACTCTGATGGGATTGTAGGGAAAATAGCAGCAGTTACCGCTATAGCTACCACAGACACTTCGAGTGACCACTCCATCCTGAACTGATGGATGTGCCTCAGTCAGCCACAGCGAGGCAACAGTGCCACAATGAAACTCAGGCATACACGTGTCTGGCATTCGAACACTTTTGCCTTGAATGAACAGACGATACCAGCCAGCCCAGGTGACATAACGGTCACAAATATATCGATAGGATATTTGGTAACCTGCGGCTCTCCAAGGATTGTCCAGCACAGTGTAGTTATTGCAGGGGTCAAAGCTGAAATCTTAAAAAAATAAAAATAAAAGTACACATGTGGCATGAATTTACTGTACCTTGGAGAGGTACAAAAAAACAACTTCCTAAATTCTCAGCATCACAATTCAAGCTCAATTTCAATGATGAAGCATTAGAAGAACTACAGTATACTGAAAAGAATTACACTTTGAATCAACTTCTCAAAGTATAATGTAACTTTATTGTTATTGCATTTGGGAACAGAGATGAGGTTCTCAAGGTGAATGCATACCTTGGCTCTAGGGGTCAAACAACTACAAAAATAAGGTCAAGAATCTTGGTGTGATTCTGGAGTCAGATCTGAATTTCAGTAGTCATGTCAAAGCAGTAAGTAAATCAGCATACTATCATCTCAAAAACACTGCAAGAATTGTTCCCAGTGAGGACTTAAAGAACCTTGGGGGTGTCGTGGGCCCCTATTAATATCTCTGGGGGCCCCAAAAATGCGTGGGCCCTTAGAATCGTCCTAACTCCACCCCTAGCGGCGCCCCTGGATATGCTCACTGAATACAAACCTAACAGGTCATTCAGATCACTAGGATCAAGTAAATTCCAAATTCCAAGAGTTCATTCAAAGCAGGGTGAATCGGCCTTCAGCTACTAACAGCACCCCCCACTGCTGGAATCAGCTTCCAGAAATGATCGGATGTGCTCCAACATTAGACACATTCAAATCAAGACTGAAAACACATCTGTTTAGCGGTGCCTTTACTGAATGAGCACTGTGCTACCTCCCACAGATCGCACTATTATGCCTTTCTTTTCTTTTTCATTCCTTTAAAACCTGTTTTAACACATTTTAATCTGTTTTTATCTGTTTTTAATTCTTTTAATTGTTTTTATTTTCTTGTTTCTTTTATTCCTGTTTACGTAAAGCACTTTCAATTACCATTGTGTATGAAATGTGCTATAGAAATAAACTTGCCTTGCCTTACTGTGGTCAAACCAAAAATTACATTCACCCAAAGTAAAAATATTGTTTAATACAGAGACACTGAATATATTTTTTTACTTCTAATTGTGCCATTTTTGTGACTGTCGCTATTTAGTGTTTTGTGAATAGGGGCCCGGATTATGAAGAACAAACTGTTAGTAATGTGTGAGCTGCACGAATACCTTTGTTTGTCTTTTGCTGACCGTCCACCCTGAAGACCCATCGGCCTGCAACATTGACATTACTGGTGGTGTAGAGGTTTGAGATGGAGCTCCCTTTGTGGAGTAGACTGTGTCATAACCAGCCTAAAATAAGCAAAAGGATAGAATATATAAACGTTAATATTTGGTTAGTGTGATTTCACCAAGTAGGATATGGATCACCATATACAGTATGTTGATCCTGGACCAACGTTCCAATCAGAATTAAGGGTTAAGTTTACAGTTTATGTTAAGTTCAGGCTTGTTATCCATCTATTTTTCCCCTAAGATTTTGGGAATAATTTAGTTAGATTTGGGTTTAGGGTCAGAGATTAGGTATGAGGGGGCACAGTGGCTCCGTGGTTAGCACTGTCAAGAAGGTTGCTGGTTCTAGTCCCAGCTGGGTCAGTTGACATTTCTGTGTGAAGTCTGCGTGTTCTCCCCGTGTTGGTGTGGGTTTCCTCCAGGTGCTCCGGTTTCCCCCACAGTCCAAACACATGCGCTATAGGTGAATTGGGTAAACAAAATTGGGCGTAGTGTATGAGTGTGTGTGTGAATGTGAGAGTGGATGGGTGTTTCCCAGTACTGGGTTGAGGCTGGAAGGGAATCCGCTGCGTAAAACATATGCTAGAATAGTAGGCGGTTCATTCTGCTGTGGCGACCCCTGATAAATAAGGGACTAAGCTGAAGGAAAATGAATGAATGAATAGGTATGAATTACATTTTCAAACAAAAATGACGTTCCAGGATCAACATAGATGTTAATCCAGGATCGCACCATACTTGGTAAAATCACACCCACCTTGGGTATATTTAGAGGATGGGTGTGATTTTGCCAAGTAGGATGCGATCCTGGATTAACATCTATGTTGATCCTGGAACGTCATTTTTGTTGAAAAATGTAATCCATACCTATTCCCTACCTCTAAACCCAACCAAAACTCTAAATTATTCCCAAAATCAGATAATAGTTGGATAACAATCATGTAGAAGTGCATATATCAGATATTTTATATATTATATAAATAGGTCACTGTATATATTGAAACCAATTTACAGATAAAGTGAAAGCATTCACCTTTCAGAAAGTTTTCAAACTTACTGTGTAGGTCAAGCTGTAGTAAGCCACTTTACTCCATGTTGCAACAAAGACAGAGGAAGCATTACAGGTCAGATTTGGGAAATAACTAATATCCTGAGTGGCGCGAGTGAGAACACTTCCACTGGTGTATTGATTATAAGAGACGACTCCTGCAACACTGTTATCAAGGTTGCTCCAGAGTCCAGCAATTATATCTTGACTTCCATAAGCAGTAAAATGAGTTGGGAGCATACTGTGAAGAAGCCTGGCTGAATGTGAGGAATCCATTATTATTAACCTGAAACAAGACCAATCAAAGCAACAGATTTTAATGATCACAGAGGAGTTTATAAAGTATCCAAAACAGATAAACCAAATGGAGTCGGATTCTTACATAAATCTGCTGGTATGTGCGGCCAAAGAACTGAAATTCTTTTGACTCAACAGTGTGATAACAGAGGAGCCTCCATCATCAGAAGCAGGATTTATGGTGTCTCCTGCTGCTAAACCGAATGGGTAGAAGATTCCTGGTGCTGCCATAGGAATGGACAAAAATCAGTTTACTGATTTATGAGGATCAATTTCTGGTTGTGATTAGTAGCAGGATGACGGTGACCTCTGGTGGTGGACTCATGTGGTACACCACTACAACTTTTATGAACTTGTAAATGTTTTGGAACAAATAAAGTAGGCAAAAGTGTTTATTAATAAATATTAATACAGCAAAAAGAAAACATACAGCCTCATCCACTAATATTGGCATACTGTAAATTCAGGTACACACTGGGACTTGTGTCTGGAGTAAAAAGCATTATAATTCAAAACTACCCATCCAAGGATTTGCAGTTGTATGTGTAATAACTCACAATGCATTTACAATAGTAATAATGCAATGTCATTATCATTCTGAAGAACATGATTAAATTGCTTTGTAATTATTCTGGAAAAAGACAAGTATACTACATTTACAAGTATGCTATCTTAAACATGTAATAAAAGATACACACCAAGACGCACATATAAAATTCAGGCTAGTGAGAGACGGTTCCAGAAACCAGGTAAAATGAAACACCCCAAAAAAGTAGTGTGATTCCATGGTAAAAGCATAAAAGCAACAGTAATATTCACAGTAATGTACATAGCGACCTCTGGTGGTTTTAGATCAAATGGATGTGGTTTATAAAATATTCTGTTAGTGTTTAAAAAGCTTTTAAGAGAACTTAGTTCACTAACATTATTATATGTAAATCCCTATACAATACAGTACACTATACAGTATAGCCACATGATTTTTCCACTGCTTTCTTCTCTGTATTTGAATCACACACAAGAGCAAACCATAACTATTCAGTTTAACCATTCAAATAACAATTCATCATTTATAATTACCTGACAGGATTGATGATGCATATGTTTGTTCAGTTGTTGTTTGTGCTCTGGCTGGTAAAGAAAAGAAAAAAAGATTCAGAATTTAGAAGAAAGTTAAAAAGCAGTAATGTGTTTATTATTTTTGTCTTTTCCATATTAAGCCTAAATATCAATCAAAAACTTACTGAGTGCCAGGACTGATATGAAGACCAGCAGATCTTGTGAAACCAGGAATAATCTCATGATGACAAAATCAGAGATATAAACATGACGTCAAAATCCTCTGCAACGAGAGGGCAACAAACATCAATCTGGAAAATCTCTTAATAACAAACATGATTATTCAACCATATCTTATGAAGTCATGTGTTCAAAAACTGCTAATCAATATCAAATTACTGTTTAAGTAGCCCTGAGTTAAAAATACAACTATTAATATAGTTTCCATGTCGGTGCCATTATGCCATTACATGTTGTTTTTTATGTATACAATATTAGAATTGTTTACTATAATTCTAAAAGTATAAATAATTAAAATAAACCATTTAACTGATATAGTATTATAGTTTATCAGTCAAATATGAACACCTAGTTAAAGCAAGTTCATCTAAAAGTTCTGTTAATTTAGAAACAAATGCAAACTTGTATTAATGATTGTAATTTGATTATTTTAAAAACAGTTGTTGATATTTAAAGAAAAAAAAAAGAAAGAAAAGGTTTTGATTGTATTTTTGAATAATACACAGCTGACCACGTTACAATCTTAGCAGATTTACACAGGTTTTACATTGTCCCAGACCTGTGTAGAAGAGGAAACGCCTTCTGGAATGAGGAAAAAACGTGCGGTTATGAAATAAAATAAAAGGGAATTATCATCTGACACTTAAGATCTTAGATGTCAAATGAAAGTTCATAAAAGTTTGTTGACAGGTTTGGTTACAGAAGTCAGAATCTCAGAACAGTGGTAAAAAAACAAAAGTGTTCGGTCATATTCAAAGTTGTTTTGTTATATTTATAGTTATAATAATTGCAAATATTTAATTTGAATTTCTTTTTGCTGTTTCATTAAGACGATTTTAATTGTAAAAATAGAAATAAACAGGCAGGATAATGCATTGTGATATCAATGTTAGCAGTACAGCCACTGGTTATTAGGTAAGTGAATATACAATGCAGACATCTTTATCCTGTGGAGATTGTGATGGTGTGGCATTAAAGTTTCAAAGGACGTAAAAGCACCATTAATTCATACATTTATATATACTTGCATAAAAAATACACCTGAACTGCATCATCTGATTTATCATAAAGACCTTACTCAAAAGAACAAATCATTCACATATGACACTGATATTAATTAATCATTCAGATATTTGGTATTTATTTGGAAATAAGTATTTAACGCGTCAAGTTTTTTCCTGAGAATAATATTTCTAAAGGAGCGGTTGACGTGGAATTGAAGCAGATTTTGGTAAAAACCCAAACAATACAAACATAAAAATATAACAAAACAAAACAAATCTGACAAATTAGTTGGAATGACAGAAGGAGAAAGTGCTGAACTACTGAAATGTATTTAATACTTTATATAAAAGGCTTTTTTGGTGACGGCAGCTTAAAGACGCCTCTCATATGGAGAATGAAGTCACATGCATTGCTCAGGTGTGAGTTTTTTACAGACTTCAACAGAGTGTAAAGATCTTGATGGTTCTGTGGGTCTCGTCTATCAAATCTGATCTTTATTTTGTATTCTCTATTGGATTCAGGTCAGGTGATTGGCTGGGCCATTCTACAGCTTGATTTTCTTTCTCTGAAAGCATTTGAGAGTTTCTTTGGCTGTGATTTGGATCATTGTCTTGCTGAAATGTCCACCCTGGATTCATCTTCATCCTCCTGCTAATGTAGATGTTGGACTGAAGCAGCTGATATTCAGAAGGGCAGAGGGTTGCTGAAGAATTACTGAGAGATTTCAGCTGCTGTCTGGGCTTTCACTGCCTTTATATACCTCTCTTTCTTCATGTGTTACTTTTTCCCTGCATCATTTCATTTTATTACGCATAACTTAATTTGTAAACTAATTGGATTTGTTTTCTTTGCATATGTGGATTTCTTTGGTTGTTACCAACATCCGGGGAAAATTTCAAGTCATCGGCACCTTTAGAAATATGTTTTCTGAGAAAAATGGTGACGTGTTGAATACTTATTTCCTCCACTGTAATTGCATATTTATCTGCACCTCAATAATGACTTCAGAAAACTTCAAATATGGTCTATGGTTCACTCTTAGGATACTTTTATATACTTTTTGAAGCTTAATATATATTATAATAAATAAAACTTTGCATTCACCATCTAACAGCACTGATAGGTGTATTATTAATAGCTGTACTGCATGTTACCTGCTGTAAAGTCTTGATGTTTCCATTGCCTAGCAGCAATGTGGCAAGTTACATACAAAAATATGCTGATATTATTACAAATATACTGATAAATATGCTGATATTGATTTACATAGTTGATAACTGATTTGGTAGAGCAGCATTTCAGGAGAGCAGACTGTGACAGTGTAGTAAAGTTCGTTGTTGTGGGAAGAAGAAGACAGGGTCGGCGATACAGGTAGGTAATTAATTTTATTTTTCTGGTGGTCCACACCACACGTGTAGCAGTGTGTGTGTGTGTGTTCTCTGCTCTCCCCCGGCTGCTCCCTCTCTTCTCCTTAAGAAGGGTGTCTCTCCGGTCCAATCACTAAAATAAACAGGTGTTATTTATTATTTCTGATTGGCCCGCTGACTAGCCGCCGGGCTCTGAGCATGCTCTCCCCCCTCATTGGGTGTTCGATCATGCTTACCTCTCCACAGACAGACTTTAGTGTGTTTGATTGTGTGTTTGTTTGAGTAAGCTTTGAGGAAATATAAGAAAACAGCTCAACGCTTTCCATTATCAAAGTAATAACCAAGAACTTTCCATCAACCAAAGATCCTGATCAGCACCTTTATTTTAAGGGACAATAATTTCTGTATGGTTCAGTGGCTTTGCAGTTATTGTCTGTGCAAAGTCTGTTACAAAAAAAAGATCATTACATTAGAAATAAATTTGTACCTTTTTTACAAATGGCAAATCTTAAAAAATATTCTATATGAATAAACAAGGAAGAGTAACTTAAACCATAAGCATGAACCAAATGAGGAAAAGCTAAATCAAATATTCTCATTGTCAGTGTAGGTACTTCCTCAGTCATCTTCAAAAAATTTGCATGTTAAAAATTCCCCTGAAAATTGTTGAACTACTTGTGTACCACAAAAAACCTTCACAGTTCAACACAAACACATGACGCACTAAAACCAGAGCGGAGAAAGTGTACAAATACAGAAACAACAAGCACAATGACTTACAGTAAAGTATGATCGAAATTTCGGATGAAATACTTCTGGAGTAAAATCTGCTACTTTTGATGCAAAGCATTTTATCATTCTGCGTGAACAATTCAGATTAAACAGATTACTAAACAAATCCAATTTAATGAATATTAATCTGTTTAAATGTCCTGCATAAATGTGTCAATCTTTCCTGCACTGTTTGCCAGTTTTATTTACATTGATGTTCATTATCAGTTTAATAACTTGCTGTCTTATGACATAATTAATGTTTTTCATGAATGAACATTTCATCTTATGCCAAAAATATACACTACCAGTCAAAAGTTTGGGGTCAGTAGGATTTTTAAATGTTTTAAAATAAGCTTCTCCTGCTCACCAAGGCTGCATTTGTTTAATCAAAAATACAGTACAAATTGTAAAACTGTGAAATGTTATTGCACCATAAAATAACTCTTCAAAAGTAGTTTATAATTTAATTTAATAATTTATTCCAGTGATTTTAAAGATGAATTTTCAGCTTTATTACTCCAGTGTTCAGAGTCACATGATCCTTCAGAAATCACTCTAATATTAATTATTATTATTGTCATTATTATAATTAATATTGCTTTTAATACTATTACCATTAATAATAATAATAAAAGCAATGATGACTGGAGTAATAATTTCATTTGAAACTACATACAATAAGAAAGCAGTTATTTAAAATTTTAATAAATATTTAACAATTTTACAATTATGTTTACATTTAATAAATCCCGCCTTGATGAACAGAATAAATTTCTTAAAAAAAAACCATGAAAAAAATAAATAAAACTGACCCCAAACTTTTGACCGGTAGTGTATCTCACATGGCCAAAGAATTGTTCATGCATGTTACTTTTTAGTTTTCGTGTTTTCCATATTGACTGTTTTTAATATTTTCCATATGAGTGATTTTACTGGGAGTGGGAGGTGGGAGTTTTCCGACCTTATACCATAACTAAATATATGACTATAACCGCACAGCCACACAGACATAACTACTTTTCCTAGGGGTAGAGTTTATATTTAAATCATTCCTAATAAAGGATTTGGTTATTTTATAAGCTAAGAGACAGACAGACATACAGTACTAAACACTGAAAACTAAAACTGGAAACTAAAACTGGCGTGGGTTTCCTCCGGGTGCTCCAGTTTCCCCCACAAGTCCAAACACATGCGCTATAGGTGAATTGGGTAAGCTAAATTGTCCGTAGTGTATGTGTGTGAATGAGTGTGTATGGATGTTTCCCAGTGATGGGTTGCAGCTGGAAGGGCATCCGCTGCATAAAACATATGCTGGCTAAGTTGGCGCTGTGGCGACCCCAGATTAATAAAGGGACTAAGCCGAAAACAAAATGAATGAATGAATGAATGAGTTTACTGTCAATGTGCAAATTAAAGACAATATGTAAATTAAAGGTGCAACAGCTTGTATTCATAATGACTCATAAAACCACCAAGCAGAGCCAATGAATATAAATGCATGTAATCTACAAGCTTTTTAATAAGACATACTTTTTTTATTGTTGAATAAATCTGCAAATACATATTACTTACTACCTATTACTCCAGACCTTATGCCGAGTTCAGACTGCACGATTTTCAAAGTATTCGTGTCACAGATGTTTTCACACTGCATGTCTATCTGGGGAAGCATTTTTGTGCTGTGTTTGCACTGCAGGATGGATTGGTGGCAGGGGGTTTCACACTGAATGACTTTACAATAGGAGAATCGCCGACAACTTTGTCTCGGTCCACAAACTAATCTAACTAATTAATCTCACAACCAAACACACGTGAGAAGTGACATAGAAACAACGCGAGGTCACGTAGTATATGTTTTGTTATACTACATAATGAGAAAGAATCCTTTAGTGGGGTAGAAAATCTACTTATTTTGCTGACCTGGCTTTTGAAGAGAATTAGCAATTTCTCTCAAACTTTTTTCTTTTTTGACCCGGTTGTGGTATTGCTCAGATGACACGTCAAACAGACACGGATGCTCCTGCCTAATTTACACAAGTTTTTCCTCCATTTCTTGGGTCCAAATAGACCGAAAAGAAGCACTTTTAACTTCTCCCCCAACCTCCCGCTGGCCTGCAAATACTCATACTAGTGGATGCTTCTCTCTCATTGGCTGTAGGTGATCGCAATGTTATTTTCAATCAGAACACATTTCACACAACGTGTCATTGACTCGCTGACAGCTCCAGATATTTATCCAAATATCTCACGGGTGTCGGCGACTCATCATCGATTCTCTCAGATCGTGTCTTTGATAGCTCACACTGTGTGACTGTTACTCATGTGAACGAGCACCGATTTGCCTGTGATTTCAGGTATTTGTCTGCAATTTTTCAAAACCTATCAGCAAGTCAAAATCGGGGCTAAAATCATGTAGTCTGAACTCGGCATTAGTAAATCATACTGCATGATTAATGAAAATGATCTCCTTTTATACATTTTGCATATGGAAGAGAAACTCCTATAAATGCACACAATAAGGCCAGCTGCAAAAATAATTTTAACATGTTTCACTGCGAGTCTTATTCTGACAGTAGTTTTTGTGAACACCAAAAAATGGTTTGCACTAGATGTGTGCCATTTCATACCATCCACGATAATATCAGAATAAAACGGTGGCTGAGATAGCTTAATGCTCTGCAACATATGTAAATATGCAAATAGAAAAAAATACTGGTAAATTACGAAAACATTTTCATCATTTTGATAGCATACAAGTTGCAAATCCCCACAACGCAAACACACATAGAAAATCCTCGCAAAACATTCATATTCTGATCTGAAAAAACAAACAAACAAGCAAAAATAAAAAGCTGATTGAAGTTAGCATGTTGGGTTTGTATTTTGTTATCATATCCATCATTAGCCTACTGTACTAAAAGGGCCTAGATACTCTTTTATATATTACTTTTATCTGCCATTTATTTTGAGGTCGAAAAAGGGTCATTCTGAGGTCAAAAGTTCAGGTCACCTACAAATAAAAAGTGATGTCACAAATATTTATTTCTTTAAAGGAATAGTTCACCCGCAAAAATGAACAATTCCTCACTTTCAAGTGGTTCAAAACTTTTATGAATTTCCTGTCTTCTGTCTTCTGTTTGCTAAAATGTAACTCATAGTTTTAAATTGAGTTATAGACCTTAAAATGAAATAGTAAAGCAATTAAGATGGTTATTAAAAGCCTAAATATTAATGCCACATTATGAGGATGTATGTAAACAGTCATTTGGAGATATTATGGTTTTATCTTTTGCAGCTTTGTTAAGTTCAGCTCGATGTTGTTTGGCAGACATTTTCTGACCAGCTCCTGTTTTACCTGAAATACAGATAAACAGACAGATCAATCCTTAACATGTCATCTAATACAGCCATATTTTGTATAAATGGCTGTCATTTTGTTGTCAATGATTTAAAACAGCTTTATAAATGAGGAAAACAAATATGCAAATAAGGACATTACATTTGAGTTTAGGAATGAGCAATGTAAAACATCATGTGTATACAGTAAATACCCACAATGTATTGCTAACCCTAAGTGAAAATGACAACCCATTTCATTGGAAATATGTACCCAGAGCTACATTTTTCAGAACTGAGAAAAATGAACTATGTTTTCTTGTATTTTTTCTTTTAAAATAATCCACTAGAGGCTGCCTCGTACACATATTGACAATCTCAAATATGTCACTGAAAAGATTTAATCTGGGTAGCACGATCGCCTCACAGCAAGAAGGTCGCTGGTTCGAGTCCCGGCTGAGCTAGTTGGCATTTCTGTGTGGAGTTTCCATGTTCTCACCGTGTTCTCGTGGGTTTCCTCCAGGTGCTCCGTTTTCCCCCACAGTCCAAAGACATGCGGTATAGGTGAATTGGGTAAGCTAAATTGTCCGTAGTGTATGTGTGTGAATGAGTGTGTGTGGATGTTTCCCAGTGATAGGTTGCAGCTGGAAGGGCATCCGCTGCATAAAACATATGCTGGATAAGTTGGCGGTTCATTCCGCTGTGGCGACCCCAAATTAATAAAGGGATTAAGCCGAAAAGAAAATGAATGAATAATAATAAGACATTTTACAGGTTAGTTAAAAGTAGGCTGAATGCTCAGGTAGTTTTGTCATGGTCAAGTTGCTGGTAAACATAAATATAGTATAGAGGAATTGCAGGTTTGCTTTCATTGCTCACATACTACAGATTAGGTTAAAACTCCTGCGATTGTTAACAAGGTCACCTGACACAAAGCATGATTGGGAAAAAATACAATTAAAGATGATTAAGATTATGCAGTCTTGCCTAAGAGCTATTTGTATAGTGGTAAATTCTGATACTGATGCATGAAATAACAAAATGCAATTGTTCATTATATTTTTGTTTTCAGCAGATGTCATTATTTACAAACAGTTTGTCCAGTAGCTCGCCATGTATGTCGGCGGACTTGAGATGCAGAGAGGAGCTGACCACGACGACGGGGTTCGAGTCACGATTCCAGAAAGCGGGTAAGACAAAAAACAGAAGCCAGAAAATAAAATAAACAAATAAATAACAGGGTGTGGTAAAATCTGAAAACGTGGTAAAAATCAGTCGAGGGATTCTCTTTTTCTGGATTGCTTTTTAAAACTGGGTCAATCGGTGCTTTTGAAAGCACTATTGGTTAGGTTTAGGAAAGGAGGAGGGTGGGTTAGTCGATCGGTCAGTCAGTCAGTCAGTCTCTGGTGAATTTACCCAAGAACAGCGGGCACGAATGGCACTCGCAAGAGAAATTTGAGATCTCAAAAAGCGTACACAACGGCCTCTGGTGGATTTGCAAAAACAAAAACTGCAAAAAATGGGACGTATTTGGCGCTCTCCAGAAATGTATATAGGGGTATACTTTCAGAATGAGCCTGGGTTGCATTTGTGAGAGATGATTCAGAAATATTTTCAAGCTTTCATTGCGCCCAGCAGGAATGAGAGTATAGTTCCTAGCCATATTGGCCTAGAAAATAGCAACTTTTCATTTTCCGTTGGTCTAACAAGAAACTTCATCATGTGAAAGACAAAAGCCAATCATATGCATGAGCCTGAAAAAGATTTGGTCTAATCATCTCTCAAGTCCTCGGTTTCGAGTCATCTCTTTACATGATGAACGAATGAAGACTGAAACCTGAAGACTCAAAATGTGAACTAATAACGGGTCCTTTTGGCTCAGACTGTGTGCATTGGTTAGCATTCTAGTTGTGACTTGTTTGTAGTGTGGTCAATGTTTGTGCTAGTTGTAGATGTGTTTGGAAGCAGCGTGTAACATTTTAATAACATTTTGGCAAATTGAACGAAATGACTCGAAAAAAGATTTGTTTAAATCGTTGAACGAGACTCAAGGGTCCGAGTCAGTAAAATGATCTGAACTTCCTATCTTTAGTTCCATTGCTCTGGAACTGATGGTAATGAGTGCTGCTGCAGGTAAAAGTTGAAAGTGTTTTATCTTGACATGCCATCTAAAAAACGCAGTGCTTATGTGCGAGGAGCTGCAGAAGACGTGAGTCATGCACATGTCAACAGTGTTTACATAGAAAAACCATCAAAATATAAGATTCTGTCTCATTTCACACACACGTTCTTTCTCTACACACAAGCATAAGACTGAACAGTTGTTGTCCGCTGCACCCGCTGTTATGGATGGACAAAACAGAGCCATCTTTATTGAAAGAGATTTCAGTTTTGAAGCTTGATGAATCTTGCACAATTATTGTTTTTCTGTTGTTTTAGGAAAGGGCCGAGCTTTGAATCTTTGAAAGTTTAATACACAGTTTCCTAATTATAAAGATTTCTTTTTCATTATTCTATTTATTTTGTATTTTTGCATCAAAAGAAGCTCTTCAGGTTCTGTAGATGATTGTGACACATCTGCCTGTTGAAAATAAACAAAGAAAGCAAACACTGGGGATTTGTTACTGTATTATCCCTGTTGTACTGTACACGTACCAAACCGTGACCCCAAAACCGAGTTACATATCAAACTGTGACTTTAATGTAATGTTTAGGCCCTAATCTTTAGACCTTTAAATAATAAGGTTTGGGACAAGGATTTTTATACTGCTTTCATAATATTCTTTACTTGAAGGAAACTAATAAGTATTTACTGTATCTTTTGCAGGCTTCTTAAATCCAGATGTATGTTGGCTGGGAGAAAGTAAGAGACCAGCTGCTCTTTCACCTGATAAAAAGATGGACAAACAGATGAAAGTTAGTATTAGTTATCTAATAGCATTGTAGTATGTATAAACTGCAGTACTACATGTGTATCTGACTTACCTGCAGTAAAATTAACTTGAGGTTTGCGCTGTCAGTGAGATCTAGATGTGTGTTAAATCTCACTTTAAGTCCGACAACTAAGGGGAAACAATTTGTTATATATTTGTTGAATATATATATATATATATATATATCCTCACGGCCACTTTATTAGGTACACCTTACTAGTACCGAGTTGGACCCACTTTTGCCTTCAGAACTGCCTTAATCCTTCGTGGCATAGATTCAACAGTCATGATAGCATCACGTAGTTGCTGCAGATTTGTCGGCTGCACATCCATGATGGAAATCTCCCGTTCCACCACATCCCAAAGGTGCTCTATTGGATTGAGATCTGGTGACTGTGGAGGCCATTTGAGTACAGTGAACTCATTGTCATGTTCAAGAAACCAGTCTGAGATGATTCACGCTTTATGAAATGGCACGTTATCCTGCTGGAAGTAGCCAACAGAAGATGGGTACACTTTGGTCACAAAGGGATGGACATGGTCAGCAACAATACTCAGGTAGGCTGTGGCATTGACACGATGCACAATTGGTACTAATGGGCCCAAAGTGTGCCAAGAAAATATCACCCACACCATTACACCACCACCACCAGCCTGAACCGTTGATACAAGGCAGGATGGATCCATGCTTTCATGTTGTTGACGCCAAATTCTGACCCTACCATCTGAATGTCGCAGCAGAAATCAAGACTCGTCAGACCAGGCAACGTTTTTCTAATCTTCTATTGTCCAATTTTGGTGAGCCTGTGTGAATTGTAGCCTCAGTTTCCTGTTCTTAGCTGACAGGAGTGGCACCCGGTGTGGTCTTCTGCTGCTGTAGCCCATCCGCCTCAAGGTTGGACGTGTTGTGCATTCAGAGATGTTCTTCTGCAGACCTCGGTTGTAACGAGTGTTATTTGAGTTACTGTTGCCTTTCTATCAGCTGGAACCAGTCTGGCCATTCTCCTCTGACCTCTGGCATCAACAAGGCATTTGCACCCACAGAACTGCCGCTCAATGGATATTTTCTCTTTTTCGGACCATTCTCTCTAAACCCTAGAGATGGTTGTGCGTGAAAATCACAGTAGATCAGCAGTTTCTGAAATACTCAGACCAGCCCGTCTGGCACCAACAACCCTGCCACGTTCAAAGTCACTTAAATCACCTTTCTTCCCCATTCTGATGCTCACTTTGAACTGCAGCAGATCGTCTTGACCATGTCTACATGGCTAAATTCATTGAGTTGGTGCCATGTGATCGGCTGATTAGAAATTTGCGTTAACGAGCAGTTGGACAGGTGTACCTAATAAAGTGGCCGGTGAGTGTATATATATATATATATATATATATATATAAGTGCAGCTACAGTTGGAACTAAAATGCTAAACTTTCTGACAGGCAAACTTGAATGCAAAACAACTTTCACTTAAATAAGCCACAAAATAATTCCTTCCGACTAGCAGAAATTAATCCAAGCAAGCAAACAAACACTTATACAATAATACACAATATTACACAACTTATACAAACAAACACAATATAAAATAACACTCGCGAGGTATGCCGCCTTTCATCACTGAATGCTGAGATCGCTTCAACTCAAAGAAAAAAATAAACCTTTAAGTTAGGTAAAAAGTCATGATAACATATATGAGCTTGTTATCATCTGTTTCGTTGTTGTCTATACAAGCAATTCTCGCCAAATGTCACTACTTCAAAAGTGAAAATAATTAAATAATGCACAAATTTTATAAGCTAACTGAATGGCATTTCAATATCACATGTCAGTTAACCGGTGGGGAAATTTTTCACCATCACAACCCTATTGTGCAATATGATTTATAACTGAGAAAGCAGCATTAAACACGGTTGCGATCTTTAAAAACATGCTCTTAGACTTTAAAAGACTAAAATTCTTTTAATTTAACCATTCAATTTAAAATGCATAGTTATTCATAATTACCAGCCAGCGTTGATGGTGTAGATGTTGTTGATGGAGAAATTACAGGTGCAGATGTTGATGTTGGTGCAGAAGTTGTTGTCGTCGCAGCTGTTGATGTCGGTGTAAATGTTGTTGTTGTTGCAGCTGTTGGTGTCAGTACAATTGTTGTTGTTGTCGCAGCTGTTGATGTTAGTACAGATGTTGTTGTTGCAGCTGTTGATGTTGGTGCAAATGTTGTTGTAGTTGCAGCTGTTGATGTCGGTACAATTGTTATTTTTGTTGCAGCTATTGTTGATGGTGGAGATGTTGTTGTTGCAGCTGTTGATGTTAGTGCAGATGTTGTTGTCGTTGCAGCTGTTGATGTCGCAGCAGCTGTTGATAAAAGAGCAGAAGTTGTTAATAGCTGAAACTCAGCAAATACTTGCCTCAGTAAAAAGGAAAATATGCTTCCAACAAGTGATTATATATTATTATTTTGCTCTTCTTACTCATATATTATTATTTTGCTCTTCTTACTCTGCCCCATTTAGAATGTCATTTAAAACATTTTACATTTTGATTAATATGGTTCAAACCTAAGACAAGTCTGTGACAGCAACTACAGTTAAGGAAATGGCTCCTACGTAGGCTACATTTTGAAATAGCGGGGTATAAGGTGGAATCATTTTTACAGCATACTACTCAGTACTCTTGAGTACTTTCAGAAGGGCTACTTTTTTTTACGTATACTTTGAGTAGTATTTAGAGCAGATACTTTTACTCTGCTCACACTACATTTTTTTGCCAAGTAGTGATACTTTTAATTGAGTATGATTTTTCAGTACTTTTCCACCACAATTTTTTACTGAAATGCCACATTTAAAAACTAAATTCAGATAATTTATATCACAGCTTCACAAATAAACTGCAAATGTGCATTAGCTGCTTTGCATCCACACATTTCAAACACAATTTAACTACAGTGCTTACATAGACACAAACACCCCTATACAAATCCTAGACAGATTTTAATGATATATCTTTGTAATAATTTCAGCTTCAGTAAAATCAGTAGAAGGTATAGTACTATTGCATTACCTGGTGTAGTTGACACTGTAGTGACAGTAAAATGGCTTACAACTGGAAAAAAGTAATAAATAAAAATTAATTAACAAACAGATATAAACATCTTATGTACAAATGGCACAATGTATGTGACAAATATGAAAAACCGATGTACAGTATTCACTTCCACAGTATGCTGTCATTTTACTTGATTAGCTGTATAACCAAAATTATTGCTGACTGTGGGATTTTATTTAATTATATCAGTTTAACTATATCTGTTTATTTAAAGGTGCAGTAGGTGCAATTCCCATAATTCTGATAAGTAGTCCAAACTGTCTGTCAACAAATGTAGATTTGCACAACTGCGCATCCCTGTTCATGCAGATCCGCCATTTGTGCATGGGTTCACGTGCACATGAGAGAGTGACAGCGGTAAAAACAAATGCTGAATCAAAACTTTTTAAAATCCTGAATCAATATTGGAGTTACTTTTGCACGCTGGAGGAAGGATGACACCATGGCTGAAGTATTTCTTTTAGACAGGTATTGTTATGTTTTAAAAGTATTTAGGTCAATCAAAGCTATGTAGATTTTGTTGTGTTACGAATGGGTTATGCACGAAAGTGTTGTTCAGCCACTGAAATCCTCCGGCGAAAGATTGATGTGACTATTTTCAATTTCATAAGGGACATTTTACAACATCGATAATGTCGATTTTTATTTAGTTTAACAACAAAACATAAGTAAATAGCGCTGTTCCGCCTAGCCTGCTTTACTGAGGTGAAGTAGGTTTTATATTCACATCACATTGGTTCATTTTTGAACAATGACAACCTGTGAAGCGGTCCCTATATTGTTTACCATGCTACTCTGAATATTGGGTCTGAAATAGCATGTAAGTATGGCTTAGTAATAAGTGCAACTCCTGCACCCCGCCGGCCAACCACTAAGCATACAGTAGTCGCTTTAGGACAAAGCGTGTGAGAAAGTGAGACCAGCGATCCTTGCATGCATGAAATAGCACATTATGACATATTTTGCTTGCTACTCAACTGAAAGAGTGCTAGATATAATACAGTTTTTTGTTTGTGTTACGCCCCGTGTGGCTCGGAGGATGAAAAGGGCTCAACATAATTATGACAACCCAGTATTTTAGTAATTCCCCTGAGACGTTAGCTGCTATGGATCGACACAGACAACGGACGTGGCAAAAAGTGGTTTCGCTTTATTTACAATAAAAAGAATAATTTAATCACCCAAAGTATATTTACAAATGTGTACAATAAATGCAATAAATAAGCAAACAAATCAATTGAAACAAACCTGATAGAGGGAAGGAAAATAAGCGGTGCCAAATAAAAAAAATAATAATAATAATTAAACACCCACTAACTAATCCCTCCCCATCTCTAAATAACTAAAGAAAAATCTGAAAATAGAAAACAAAACATCTTCGGCGTCACACGCCCCTTACTAAACTGCACTCACTGGAAACTAAAAAAAACATAGAAAGAGTAGCACCCGCTTCTGACCTAATGGATTAACAGAGAATCAACTACGTGTGTGTAAAAATGTAAGTCACGTGACGTACTTCACTTTCACTTCCCCTTTAGTAGATTTAAGCAGATTTAGCATGGACGTACTGAATAGATGTACAACTCAAGAAAACTAAAGCGAACCAAAGAACAGGCCGGCCGGTTGGAAGAGGTGTACCAGAGCGTGATTCACTTGGGCTTTGGCGTGGTACGCTTGTAGTGTGAGTGCTAATACGCGCAGCACGAGGAATTTATGATTATTTATAAGCGTCAAAAGTGGCTGATCTGTTCGGCGAAATATTTGACTGTGTGTCACTGCATATTAAACGACTAAAATGATATAACTAAAGCAATTTCCACTTTGCTGAGCGGGAGCGCTTCTCTTCTGTTAAACTGAACAGAGCATCATCAATGATGTAAGCATGCTCCGGCTCAGATGCAAAGGCCGTCGGGGGGAGGGGAGGGGGGACAAGCGTGCTTCGGCACGGTTCAAGGCAACTGTACATAGTGTGAGTACGCCCTGAGAGTATGGTTTCTAGCAATATTGGCCTAGAAAATAGTAACTTTTCATTTTCTGTCAGTCTTATTACAGTTAAAATATATATACACACACAAACACATACATGGAGGACCTCAAAACATGCTTACCTGCACAGTATGAGGAACAATATCCAAAACCTGGTCCGATAAACTCATAGACATAATAACCTCTTGGACAGGCTTTAACTTGAATCTGACCGGACTGGTATTGACAGCAAACATTGGCCACAGAACTGCAGATACCTCTATAAACCACTCCATCTTCAACTGACGGATGTGCTCCATTCAGCCACAGTGCTTGCATAGCACCACAACTATACCAAGAAACACACGTTTCGGGCAACTGAGCATTCTGACCATTAAGCAAGAGACGATACCATCCGACAGTGACACCATTGTCACACATATAATTAGAGTAAATATGATAACTTGGAGATCTCCATGGCTGATCCAGCACAGTGTAGTTATAGCAGGGGTCAAAAGGGAGGACTGTGAAAACATAAAATGTCAATTATATATTTATGATAATTGATTATTCATTCCAATATGGCATAAATCTTCCTACTCTACTGAGTCTTGATTTAAAGATTTATAAGTGATAAATTTTTTTTGGGAGGGCTGCCATAAAACTAAGGTATTAATCATCTGTTTACCAAACATTACTCAACTTTTGCTGTAACTGGAAGTTTCTGTGGACTTATATAGTATAAGGATGTATTTATAAATGAATTTGAATAGGGATGGAACAATTAACCGATTTCACTATTAACAGTGCTTCGTCACGGTTATTTAGTTGTAAAGGCTTCTCAGCACCGCGTTTCTGCAACTCAACAAAGTTATGATAACTGCGCGCTAGTTTGAAGTTGCGAGCTTGTACACCGAAACTAATACCCACACACACAGGATTAACTATGGATGAAGCTATTAACTAAGGGCCGTTCACATATTGCGTCTTTTGCGAGTGCAAGTTTGTTATTTCCAATAGAGGCGCGCGGCTTGTGCTCGCACATTAGGATCGTCAGGCGCACCTAGTTGAAAGAATGCCGCGAGCGCACCAACAAAATACAAAATAAAAAATACCAAACAATTTTGTAATCTAGTTGAACAAAAGTGCCTTTCAGACTCTGGTTCAGCAGCCTTTGACTACATTTGACCTCTTTAAAAGGGAAATAGGGAAGAGCGGGGCACGATGTAACACTTTTTGGTTTTGACCAAATAATGAACCAAGTAATGGGGTTAGACAAACCAGATTTTTTCACCAACAACACACAAGCCTCTCCTACAAATGAGCACTGAAAGTATGATCGCCGGACCTATGGTTTCTGTGCAGTATTGCCAAAAGTACCAGGAGTAAAAATGTTACTATTTACCCCACCTGAAGGGCAAGTTGTAACAGACAGAGGGTTGGTTGTAACACATGCTTAAAAAGGCAGATTTCACACAATTAATTTAAATTCAGTTTACTTTAAATAGTAGCTATATTTCCTCAGTAGCTATTTTTTTATTCTACACAGTATGTTTATTTATGTATTTATATATTGGATAAACACATTTGGCACATGTGTTTTCCTCAAAACTGGCTCGCAGTCACTGTGTGTTTTTTACATCTAGGCTAAAAGATGGAACCATTTTGAAAGAAGACGGTCGTCACAACAATATAAGATTTTACTCACATACTTTCACAATTTTTTTTTTAATAAAAAAATATAGACTACAATAAAAAATACTTTTATGCTGCAAAAATGGTTTCTCCTGTGTTTCTCATCCAAATTTCTGCGAACTTTTTCAATAATTGGCAGGAGGACGTCTGCCGACACTGTGGTGAAAACCTCGGAAACATGCCATGGTTAACCCTGAGCAAATACCTTAAAACTCTGTGTTACATTTTACCCCATGTTACTTTGTACCCCGCGCTCCCCTACTTAGCTAATAAGATGCTTAGATTTACATTAGACAAATGCAATTCTTTTATTTATTCATATTTTTATTTATTTATTTATTGTTCTGTCGTTTATTTTCAGTGTAAAGTTATTACTTATGTTTAAATGCCCAAAACCTTTTTTTTTTTTTTGTCCAAAGAGAGAAATGGACTATTGTTTGTTTTTATTATTGTTTTGTTCTGTATTATTTGGTTACTGAGCAGCAATAAATAACACTTTAAAATATAAGGAGTTTTCATGTGATTTTCTAAACATTAGCAGTGTTTTGAAATGAATGAATGCATAATAATCGTGATAACCGTAAAACCGTGATTATTCCTCAGACTATAATTGTACAACCCAAATCTATAATCGTTGCATGCCTAAATTGGAATATTGAGTATGGGCGGGGTTTTACTTTTGCGCTTGTCTCATCTCTCACTCACAGCAAACTAACAATTGGAGGGGCGTGGCTAAGCAAATTTTGCTGAAATCATCAGAGAAGGACAGTCATTCCATAGTGGAGACAAATGGTCAAATTTTGATTACAGAGACAAACTTTTTTTTATTTTCATTGGATCAACAGATTGTCACCTTAAGACTAACAATGTGTAATATCATATAGAAATCATACAGATTGCTCTTTTTGAAACAAACACTTTATGTTTTGACATACAATTCTAGAAAGTACATTACTATCTTTATTTAACCCTGATTCTGATTAAGATGTGAATGTTTTTTTGAATGTGAACGCAGAAATTCCAACAAGGAAGTTCTTTAACTACAGTTGCAATCAGAATTATTAAACCCCTTTTGAATTTTATTTCTTTTTTAAATATTTCCCAAATTATGTTTAATAGAGCAAGGATATTTTCACAGTATGTCTGATAATATTTTTTCTTCTGGAGAAAGTCTTATTTGTTTTATTTCGGCTAGAATAAAAGAAGTTTTAAATTTTTTTTTAAACTATTTTAAGGTCAAAATTATTAGCCCCTTTAAGCTATATATTTTTATGAAAGTCTACAGAACAAACCATCCTTATACAATATCTTGCTTAATTACCCTATCCTTGCCTAGTTAACCTAATTAACCTAGTTAAGCCTTTAAATGTCACTTTAAGCTGTATAGAAGTGTCTTGAAAAATAGTATGTGCTGTCATCATGGCAAAGATAAAAGAAATCAGTTATTAGAAATGAGTTATTAAAACTATTATGTTTAGAAATGTGTTGAAAAAATCGTCTTTCCGTTAAACAGAAATTGGGGGGAAAAATAAACAGGGGGTTTAATAAATCTGATTGCAACTGTACCTGTCAGTAGTTTGCAGTTGTTATTGTTGTCATCATGCAGTGTTTTTACTGTAATAGTTATTATAAATTATCATTATTGTAAATTACTAAGCTCGTAATCTTCCATTTAAAATATTTTCTTAAAAAGAGCTCTTACTATTACCATTTCATATTGGATTTAAATTATAAAAAACTTCTAAAGTAGTAAAGAAGCCTTTTGAATCATGGAGTTGAAGCTGGAGATTTTAAATTATTTTCAAGACATTCATTTTTGTAAACAGCAAGACGTTTTTTCAGCAATACTCTTTGTTAATGCTATAGTTGTCAGATGTAGGTGCTATTAGTGAGAGAGACATTCTTGGGAGCATTGGAATAACAACTACTACAATTAAATATCAGAATCTTCTTGAGTTTGATCGGTTCAAAATACAAATCTGGTTTTAATTTGAAGGTCCATAATTACCTGTCAGTGATCTTGATGCAGATGTTGTTAATGGAGCAGATGTTGTTGTTGTTGGTGCAGGTATTGATGATAATGCAAATGTTGTCGTCTCAGGTGTGCTTGCTGGTGCAGATTCAGTTGTTGTTTGTGTCTTGACTTTTATAAGGAAAAGGAAGAATTAAATTCAGAAAAACAGAATTTTTTTTGACTGTCTTTGAAACATTATCACAATGAAATTTTTGGATTGAAAATTACAAAGGAAAATAACCTTACCGAGTGGCAGGACTGATATGAAAACCAGCAGATATTGTGAAACTGAAGGCAATCTCATGTTGATTAAGGCAGAGACATCAAAATCTTCTGTAACCAGAACACATCAAGCTATGCATTTATTACATGGTTCTCTGGAATACTTGATTTTAATAGTAATCTGTAATTACCAATTATTTTTGTGAGGCATACAGCAACAAAAAAGCAGATGTAGGACATAGAGCACCCAATTTCCCTTTTTTTAAGTTTAATTAATTTTAAGACACAATGTTAGTTGTGAGTCTTCACAAATACTGTTTTGAATGATGCTTTACTATTACCTGATAAAGCAAGCTGTGTCCTCGGCTGTAAAGTCAAACACATTCAAAGAAATGATGCTTTATGTGAAATGTGTCTTGTTTACATAATAATTACAAGTATATTTTAAATACCAGTATAAAATATCGGAACATGTTTTTTTTGTGGTAAGAAAGAGATTTCAGTTTACACTTGATAGTTATATGTTGTTTAAAACATGTCATTACAATTACTTTTATTCTGTATACAATTTTAAAATTAATAACAAATAATATAATAATAAATAGTATAATAAATACTTAACATTTTTTTTTAATATATATATATATATATATATATACACTTTTAAACCGTTTACCTGATACTATTAATTTGTCTTAAACAGATAGTATTACTCTGCCTGGAAACAGTTTACCAGTCAATTATGAACACCTAGTTAATACAAGTTCATCGAAATTTCAGTTCATTTAGAACCAAATGCATCTTTCTGTTAATGACTGTAATTGTATTATTTTATATACGATTGGTGATGTTTTTTGACTGATGTTTCGCATCCTATCCTATCCTCATTACTATTTTTAGTTAGTTTAATTTTAGGCTCCCACAATCTGAAGCGCCTGTCTGAAGGTCTGCCCTGATTAAACACAATAGATTAACTCACCTCAGGCTGTGTCTTCTATGTTGCTCTTCTACCTAATGTGATTTTACTCCTAGTCCCAGACCTATGGTGAAGAGGAAACGCCTTCAGGAATGAGGAAAAATATGCTGTTACGAAGTCAAATTAAATACTGCTGGTATCAACTATGACCTTAGATGATAATATTTACACATCAGCTACAGTATCAAATGAAAGTTTGTTGACAGACAGGTAACCAGCCCTGCAACTATTGGTTACAGAAGTCAGAATCTCAAAACTGTGGTAAAAAAACAAAATTAGCTTTCATTCACTCATTTTCTTTTCAGCTTAGTCCCTTTATTAATCTGGGGTCGCCACAGCGGAATGAACCGCCAACTTATCCAGCATATGTTTTACGCAGCGGATGCCCTTCCAGCTGCAAACCATCACTGGGAAACACCCATACACACTCATTCACACACATACACTACGGCCAATTTAGCTTACCCAATTCACCTATAGCGCATGTGTTTGGACTTGTGGGGGAGCACCCGGAGGAAACCCACGCCAACACGGGGAGAACATGCAAACTCCAAAATTAGCTTTTGTATTTAAATTGTTTTATTTTTGTTAGATTTTTAATTATTATGATATAACTCAAAAATATTTCATTTGTATCCGCATGTTACTGTTTCATTAAGATCACAAAATGTTTCAATTGTAAAGATAGGAAGAAACAGGCAGGACAGTGCATTGTGATATCAATGTTACCAGTACAGTAATGTCACTGGTTATTAGGTTATTGAATATACAGTGCAGACATCTTTATCCAGTGGAACATACAGTAGTAGATTTTGTGATGATAGCATTCGAGCACCTTTAATTCATTAAAAAAAAAAAAACTTGCATAAAAACTATACCTGAACGGCATAAGCTGATTCATTAAAAAGATCTAACTCAAAAGAACGATTCATTCACAAATTACACTGACAATTTATCACTAACAATTTAGTTATCATGACTTAATAAATATGGATAATTCTTAGGATGTCTTTAGGATCATTTACATACATTTGAGCATTTTGAAGCTTTATAAATGATAAAAAATAAAACTTTTCATTCATCATTTAATAGCACTTATAGATAGCTGCACAGTATTTTACCTGCTGTAAAGACTCAATTCAAATGCCTATAGTAGTAATGAGGCAAAGTAAAGTTCATGTTTTCTAAAGAAGAGATAAATACAGGCCAAAAATGCTGAACAACATGATTTGTATGCATTTAATTGAGTATATAGTTGATAAGTTCATAGAGCAGCATTTCAGGAGAGCTGACAGTGACAATGAAAGTATTGACATATTACATGGTTCTCTGGAATACTTGATTTTAATAGTAATCTGTAATTACCAATTATTTTTGTGAGGCATACAGCAACAAAAAAGAGCACTTTCTAAAGACATAGAGCACCCAATTTTCCTTTTTTTTAAAGTTTAATTAATTTTAAGGCACAATGTTAGTTGTGAGTCTTCACAAATAAAAGTAAACCCTTTACTGTTTTGAATGATGCTTTACTATTACCTGATAAAGCAAGCTGTGTCCTCGGCTGTAAAGTCAAACACATTCAAAGAAAGGATGCTTTATGTGAAATGTGTCTTTTAAGTATTTTACGTTTTTGTCAGTTTAGTGACAAATTCGTACGAAAATGTACGATTTTTAAATAGGATGCGTGGCAGCCAACCCAGCCCCTAAACCCAACCGCCATTGGTTGATGAGCAAATCATATGAAATTGTAGGAATTAGATTGCCAGAATTCATATGAATTAGTCACTAAATCAAAAAGTTACTAATTGCCATGAGATTGCGTTGCGTTAGAAGGTGTGAGACGCAGAGCACAGACACTCTTAACACTTCTGGAGGTCATTAATAATATAATAACACTAACACTGAAACGGTTATGGCGTTTTAGAATGACCAAAACAACATTTCAACACTGTAATAAGTAACTAGTCATTCATTTGAATAAACAAGGAAGTTTAGATTAAAACATAAGCATGAACTGAATGAGGAAACACTAAATCAAGAATTCTTATTGTCAGTGTAGGTACTTCCCCCCCCATCATCTTCGAAGACTTAACATCAATTTTTTTTTTTTTGTTGTTGTACATAAAAAAAAAAAATGTGCATGTTAAAAATGATCACAAAACTTATCACAAACATTCCACCCTGCAAAAGCTTACTATCTGCAGGCCGTCATGCCTTACTATATCACAAGTGTTATTCTCATGTTATTTTTTCCCCCAGATATAATGTTTGATTTTAGCAGACATTTGACTACTTATTTGTAAACAAAACATTTATGATTTGTAAAAACTTTGCAAATGTCTGTGATAGTTATTATACACATAATCTGACAAAGTGTGCTAATTATAACAGACACACTGATTAGGAACTAGAATGTTTACCTTACTCTTCTCGCAGTTAAACAGACACTTACTTTCATGTGCTTTGTGAGTAGTGGATGAGTGCACGTGTTGTAAATCCAGCAGCTCAAATATTCATATTAATATTCTAATAAAAGTTTAAGCCCATCAGCTAATATGATGATGTTTAAACAACAAAATATGTTCTTACACATATTTAAGAATTAAAATATCAAATGTTTCACAATATAATCAATTTGAGGTGAAAATATTGGTCAAGATGATCACACAAGCATGAAAATTGCAAGACATATCAGAGTGACAATGTTGGGGATTTTTATGTCCCTCTTAAACCCCCAAACATGAATTTCCATAGGTGGGTTAGGGTTAATTAATTTGGGTTGATTTATTGACATAAAAACTGCAAAACAACACTTGTAGTCCATCGAGCCTCTCGTTGTAGTGCTAAACTAAGATTTAAACTGAGATTTGTAACCATTTATATCTTTTTCTCCCCAAACATACACTACACACTGACTAGCATTCAAAAAGTGAAAAAAGCATAATAGGACCCCTTGAACTGCTGTGAGCATGTTGGTAATATGCACCTGCAGTGAGCAGCCAGATGGGGTCCGTGTTACTCCACATCTCGTGTGCTTGTGTTTTGTAGGCCACTTCTCCAGGCAGAGGCAACTGGGGTCTGAACGAGAGAAACACATCAAAGGATGATTCATGATTTCCCTTAACATTTATCCTGGGCTCTTAACTCGCGGGCCTTGCCGCTTCCCTGCTTTAAGCTCAGATGAGTAGGAGTCTGACAATTAGGAAATGCCCTGAGATCACAGAGTGAAAATGACAGATGAGAGTTATTGGTACTAACCGTACAGAGGGCAGATCCCAGGTAAAGATGAAGCAGAAACACTTTAGGAACAGTGGGGACCTTCATAATATATAAATAAAAAAAGTTTAATTAATTGGGAACAATATTCTAAGAGACTCTTCAACACTTTTTTTTTTTAGAGAAAGAAACGCGTGATCAGCACAATGAGAAATGTTGCGTTATCTGCAAATGGCTCTAATAAGTGAGCCACTGTCAAGAGCTTTTATCTCTCACCCTTTTTCCTGCCAAGAATAAGAATAAGAATATTCTCATTATTTTGCGACTTTGGCCCGTAATTAATGTTAGATTAACAAATGGATCAGTCAGTGGGCTGTGTGGCCGGAAATGTATTCTGCTCTTCAAAAGGTCAATTAGATGCTGCTGAGTTCAGAGTCGTATAATGTCAAATGTCCAAACGCTTGTGTCAGGAGATTCGTTATGTCCTCTCATCCGCTGAACAAACAGTCTCTGATTTGTTTTGAAGGGGACACGACTAACTGTTTAGTGCAACATCCACTTTCACAGAATATGCATGTTAAAGTTCTGGTCAAAGCTATGTATAAAATGATAAAAAAAAATAAAAAAAAATGTCCATGTGTGTATATATATATATATATATATATACAACGAACTGTTGTATAAACGCAATATCACACGAGTAGCAGTGCGATGTGGCTGTATATCGGCACTGGTGGGAGGCGTGCGTTGGCACAAGGCCGCAGGCCGAGTGCCTTAGTGTCCCACCAGTGACGATATACAGCCACATTGCACTGCTACGAGTGTGATATTGCGTTTATACAACAGTTCGACGGCATAATCGTGTATTTAAAAAAGAAAATCAAACACGGAAAGTCTAAAAACCTTTTGTAAGAGGAACTACTTTCTTCTGCCATTCATTCACATCTGCAGCTGACGTCAGAACAGCAGAAACTGTTACTAATTCACCAACGTCATTTTAAAGCTAGTATTTAAATGATTCTCTAGCGTAATGTCTAAAGTGATGACAAAACAGGTGATTTTGCTGACATTTTAAAATTATAAGGCTGAACGGCATGAAATAGGCACTATCCTTATAAATAAACTGCATAGTTGCAATCTAAACAACTACATTCTTGACTAAAAAAGCCTCAAAAGTACATTATGTTGCCCAACATAAGCAATATTTGTCAAACTGTAGAGTATCCTCAGCTTGTTGCTGTATGTGGGCGGAGTAATACACAACGATGAAGGGTGAAGAGGCTGGAAGAGTGCTGTTATTGGCAGAATTCAGATTCAGATTCAAAAACCAGACAGAACTGTTGTATAATAATAATAATAATCATAAAAAAAAATAATAATAATTAAAAATATATATATATATATTATTATTATTATTAAATAAAAAAAAATTCTATATAAAAAATGTCTTTTTAATACTGTTGTCTATTTTTTGCTTTTAAAAAAAATGCTGCCCTTAGTGAGAATAAGGCCCAATCCCAATTCTATTTTTGTACCCCTAATTTTGAAGCTCTTCCCCTTTAAATCTGTTTCAAGGGCCAAGGGGAAGGGCTTCAAAATTTACCCCTAAGAAATGGGACACCACTACAGCACCTGCACACGTCATCATATGTCATTGTGATCTCTTGCTTCATATGAGATCAGATGATCGCAACTGCTGTAGTTATTCCAGTTGCGTTATTTTTTGGTATTTATCTTCAGGAAATCACTGAAGGCATATATCATGGTATCATAACGATATAATGTGGGAATAAGCTCGTAACTGTACTGTGTATTTACACCGTGGCCATAATCATCTATGTAAACACACGAAAACAACATTAACATTATACCAGACACTGTAAAAAGCTCATTCCCAGCCACTAGACTTTTCTGACAGGGTATTCGAGTGTCATCGAGGGTCAGATGTGTAAGTATGTTGTGGGACTACTACACAAGAGTTGTTATTATTATGGATTATAGATAGCGAAATTTAGCGGCTTTTATTTTAGCGTTTTTTTTTTTTTAAGCATGACGGTAAAACACGAATGCCGTTATGAATGTATTAAAACATATGCTTGACTGTTGTAAAATTTTGTAATAATGATAACAAATACTAATTCTTAATATCCTTACTTCCATGTGCAGCCATGCTGCCGTTGTAGCTGGTGTATTCTGGGAAATTTTCGTACTTCTTGATTTCGAGTGTGGTCCTGAAAAATCTCCGTTTCAAGGGCTGTCTAGCCCTACGCCGTCAAGCTAAAGAGAATTAGGACACCCCTACCCCTTCACGTGAATGTGCAAAACGAGGGGTAGGGGTAAGGGGAAGGGCTAAGGGGTAGAATTGGGATTGGGCCTAAGAGATGTTTAAAATAAAAAATATATAAATTTTAACACTTTTAACACAATAAGGTATTAGTTAAAGGGGACCTATTATGCCTCTTTTTACAAAATGTAAAATAAGTCTCTGATGTCCTTAGAGTGTGTATGTGAAGTTTCAGCTCAAAATTATTATTTTATATATATATATATATACTCTTTGTGAAACTGCCCCTTTTAGGCCCAAATTGTGCCGTTTTGGTGACTGTCGCTTTAAATTCAAATGAGATTGTGCTCTTTTCAAAAGAGGGCGGAGCTACACACACACGTTTGTCACCATAGGGGCAGATTAAAAATTTTAATGGCAGATGGCTGCTTCTGACTCAGGGCTGTCCATGCAAATGAGAGTGGATTGTCAATAATGGGTGTGGTTTTCCCCCTTCTGATGACATTTACAAGGGGAGAATGTCAATCAAAGTGTTTCTACAGACTGTTTTTATAAAGTGTGATCATAAAAAAAAAAAGGAATTAATTTGAACCATTAGAAGCTGGTTATACTGGTCACACACTGCTGCCACACAACTGTGTTTAAAGCCCTTACAGTGTTAATTAAACTTTAGTAATGTCAGTTAATGGAAGTAAAATTGTTCCCCATTTATCTTAACCCACAGTATTAACTAATGTTAACAAGCATGAATTTGTATTTTAATAATGCATTAGTAAATGTTGAACTATAATTAATAACTGCTGTATTTTCTGCAAAACTAATTAGTCAAAGTGAAGTTAAAAATACACGATGCACATGTTAAACTAAATAAACATCAGGAGACTAAAGATTATATGTAAATTATTATTAAATTAAGGAGGAGTTTTGCGCATTAGTTTGATTAATGTTCATGCTTATTTTAATGTTAATGTTTAACATTAATCATGCACGTATTTTTTAAATGACAGTTTTTCTGTCAGAAGCACTTTCTTTCATTCGTTCATTACACTTCACACCCTGAAATACACTTACTATCTTTTTCTACATTAGCCTCATTTGCCTACATCTAAAGGACAAATTCAGTAGAAAAAAATCCAGTTTATCCCACTCTCCCATATTATATGAGATCATTCATTCATTCATTTTCTTTTCGGCTTAGTCCCTTTATTAATCAAGGGTCGCCAATGCAGAATGAACCGCCAACTTATCCAGCATATGTTTTACACAGCGGATGCCCTTCCAGCCGCAACCCAACACTGGGAAACACCCATACACTCTTGCAAACCCACGCCAACACGGGGAGAACATGTAAAATCCACACAGAAATGCCAACTGGCCCAGCCGGGGCTCGAACCAGCGACCTTCTTGCTGTGAGGCGATCATGCTACCCACTGCGCCACCGTGCTGCCTTATATGAGATCATATTATTGCAATTTCTGGCTAATTTGCTTAGCAGAAACTGCTTGAAAAGTTACAATAATCAGTGCCACTCAATTAACATTTTAACTGAGAACCCTAACTATTGTGGAGGGACAGTATATGTGTGTGTGTGACCCAAGTAAGTTGCTGTGCTGTATCTCAGGTCCCATCTTGGAGTCTCATGTCTACGGTCGGTCACCTAGCAACGCTCCACAGTGTTAATTGCTCTGGAAGCACCTGTGGTTTCTAATGATGCTGGTACTGATGCAAATGTGGAATTCCTTTAATCAGAGTATAGAGGAATTAGCATCTCCGTCCCTGTCAAAGAGAGACTGTGGGCGAATGAGTGATTCCACACAGCATTGCAGAGGCGTGTGTATAACAAGCACACCGAACACTCCAAAAATCCTGTGAAGATGAAATCAAACTTATCCATATTAACTTTAACAGGTTTCTGGTCTTATAATGCATGATTCATTACTGCACGTTCATTCATTTATTCATTCATTCATTTTCTTTTTGGCTTAGTCCCTTTATTAATCAGGGATCGCCACAGCGGAATGAACCACCAACTTATCCAGCATATGTTTTACACAGCGGATGCCTTTCCAGCTGCAACCCATCACTGGAAAACAACCATACACACTCATTCACACACATACACTACAGACAATTTAGCTTACCCAATTCACCTATAGTGCATGCCTTTGGACTGTGAGGGAAACCGGAGCACCCGGAGGAAACCCACGCCAACACGGGGAGAACATGCAAACTCCACACAGAAATGCCAACTGACCCAGCCGAGGCTCGAACCAGCGAACTTTTTTCTGTGAGGCAACAGCGCTACCCACTGCGCCGCCCTACCGCACATTATTCATTCATTCATTTTCTTTTCGGCTTAGTCCCTTTATTAATCTGGGGTCGCCACAGCGGAATTAACCGCCAACTTATCCAGCATATGTTTTACGCAGCGGATGCCCTTCCAGCTGCAACCCAGTACTGGGAAACATCCATACACACTCATTTACACTCATACACTATGGCCAATTTAGCTTACCCAATTCCCCTATAGCGCATGTGTTTGGACTTGTGGGGGAAACCGGAGCACCCGGAGGAAACCCAAGCCAACACGGGGAGATCATGCAAACTACACACAGAAATGCCAACTGACCCAGCCGAGGTTCGAACCAGCGACCTTCTTGCTGTGAGGCAACAGCGCTACCCACTGTGCCATCGCACCACCCTACCACACGTTATTCCAAAGAAAATTATTTATTTTATCTACTGTAAATGTAATAGCATAATTCACATCAGAAGTGACTTTCAAACTATTTTTCAACCTCTTCTTTCCCACTTTCCACTCTCCAGTCGATTTTAGGTGAAAGCATTTAAGGCTGCTTTTAAAAAAAAAATAATAATTATAATTTTTTACTCAAGCACTAAAAACAGATGAGTGCTATTAAAACTAGAGTATTGTGCAGCTGTTTACCAGAAGAAGAAAAAAGAAAGAAAAAAAACATCTGAGAAAATAATACGTGGTTTAAGTTAGATTAATTAATAACACAAAATTCAATTCAATTCATCTTTATTTCTATAGCGCTTTTACAATGTAGATTGTGTCAAAGCAGCTTCACATAGAAGATTATAGTGAATTGAGATGGTGTCAGTTCAGTTTTGATAGTTTGTCCAAAACTGTCCTGTAAATTATCAGTTGTATTTAAAATGTACAGTATTGTAAATTAACCTTAAACATTTGTTTTCATTTATTATTTTCATAGTTAACCAAAGACATTCATGTACTAATAGTATTTCTGAAATATATGCAATATTATATATGACATTTTCTATTGCCCTTAATATTTGTTTCAATATATTAAGGGTAATAAAAAATGTCATATTTAATATAAGCAATATTAAATATTTCATTTTCAAATACCCTTAATGTGTATTTTAATATTTCATAGTATTTTAATAATGTTAAATAAAGTGTAATTAATACACAGCCATTTACATAATTTGCTTAAAATAACTCCTATGCATTTTATTTTAAACAATATGAAGGGTAATGTAATTCATGACTGTAAAAATTTGTTTTAATAGTTTGTTATAAAACTTATAATTAATTACATGAGCATTTACAGTTGCAATCAGAATTATTAAACCCCCTGGATTATTAGCCCCCCTGTTTATTTTTTCCCCCAATTTCTGTTTAACGGAGAGAAGATTTTTTTCAACACATTTCTAAACATAATAGTTTAATAACTCATTTCTAATAACTGATTTCTTTTGTCTTTGCCATGATGACAGCACATAATATTTAACTAGATATTTTTCAAGACACTTCTATACAGCTTAAAGTGACATTTAAATGCTTTACTAGGTTAATTAGGTTAACTAGGCAGGATAGGGTAATTAGGCAAGTTATTGTATAAGGATGGTTTGTTCTGTAGACTATCGAGAAAAAATCTATTGCTTAAAGGGGCTAATATTATTGACCTTAAAATGGTTTTAAAAAAAAATTAAAAACTTATTTTATTCTAGCCGAAATAAAACAAATAAGACTTTCTCCAGAAGAAAAAATGTTATCAGACATACTGTGGAAATTTCCTTGCTCTGTTAAACATAATTTGGGAAATATTTAAAAAAAGAAAAAAAATTCAAAAGGGGTTTAATAATTCTGATTGCAACTGTACATAATTTACTCTTACAATCTCTCTTCTCTCTGAAAACAAAAATTTAATTTTCCACTCTCTTATATTTATTATTCATATTTAATGATATGTGCATTTGCTATTTACATGGCGGACTTTTAAGTAGAAAAACTGAACGCTTCACTAGCGAGAAAACAGTTAAACAGATCATCTACAGCGCGAGGATAAAGAACAAGCCTCCTCCATTCGGCCTCTTTTCTTTACTTTACTCTTTACTTTACTCCTTTACTTTGGTGGAGTAAGGAAACGGTGGAAACTCACTCCACTGAAGACATCCATTAGCCTACATAATTAATTTCGTTTGTTAAGCGCAAAGATTTGTTTCAAAACTGTTTCTAAATTCAGATCTAATTTCCAGCAAACGAATAAATGAACAATAATAACGAAGTGTGGTCAAAAAACTGAGTTATGTCCAAACACACTTTCTACTGCCCCATGATGGTGATGCAGACGTCTCCAAAACCAGACAGGTGGACAAATCAAAACTTGTTTTTATTAAAACGAATATAAATATGCATGTAATAAATAATACTGATAATAATAATAACATTATACAAATGCAAATTGTCATGAATAAACTGAAAAATAAGTTCTCCAACATATTCTGTACTGATTGTTAGATTTATAAAGCATGCCAAGTCAAATCTTTGTGCAGGGAAGTTAAATAATTAAAAGTAGTAATAAAAATGAGCAAACTATGATTTTACAGATGTACAAATGTGAAGAATTAATGCTTAGTTTGGTGGCTTCTTCTGGGATGGGAGCCACGAAGCATGCGGTGTAAAATGAGAAAACTTTCAGCTTGGAAATTCCTTAATATCATGTGCAACTCTTTGGAAATCGTCTCATTTTGCAGATGCTTTAGGCAAAGAGGCATTGAAGTGCTTGAAAGCATTTGGGGCCCGCTGTAGCAGAAAGTCTCTTGCTCAAGGACACAATGAAAACACAGCAGAAACGCAACATCAGCATTCGCCTGCAGGCCAAATCCCAGAGGGGTGAGTGATCTTGAACGGGGCTCTTTTATACACACCACTCCGCGGTAAACGCCGGCCTCTCTAGCACAAGATCACACTTAAACCTGAACCAATTATAAATGCCTCCGCAGACCTGTGCCGTCCACTAAATGCACTCCCAGATTCACATTTGCATCTTTAATCACTAACCTGGATGTGTGGATGGTTGCCTTGGTAACACCTCAGATAGATTAACAGGCCGACCCAGCTTGATCCATCCAGACTCCAAGTGGCTTTTGTTTGTTTGTTTGTTCTTTAAAAACCTCTTCAGAGCTTCTCAAGGACTGGAAATGACTTTGCCTACTCTCCATTATGTTACAGTGCTTTGGAGGTGTCTTCCATTCGAACCTGAGCACAAAAAAAGATGTTATGTAAACATCTTAAGCTACCATTAGTGAAAAGGCAGCGAGTTCATGTTCATTTTAGATGAGATATGGCAACTATGAGTTCTTTCTGAATGGTAGGGAAGTATGAAATATTTTTTTCCCCCTGAATTATGATAAATGTTTTCCTATATAACATTGTTTCCATTTTACATTTATAGGGATAGCTTATCTAACTGTTTCTTTTCATTTTCTAATTTTTTCATTTTCATCATTGCGTTGCATAAAAATGGCTTCACAGGCAAGGATATTGTGGCTACTAAGATTGCACCTAAATCAACAATTTATAGGATCATCAAGAACTTCAAGGAAAGAGGTTCAATTCTTGTTAAGAAGGCTTCAGGGCGTCCAAGAAAGTCCAGCAAGCGCCAGGATCGTCTCCTAAAGAGGATTCAGCTGCGGGATCGGAGTGCCACCAGTGCAGAGTTTGCTCAGGAATGGCAGCAGGCAGGTGTGAGCGCATCTGCACGCACAGTGAGGCGAAGACTTTTGGAAGATGGCCTGGTGTCAAGAAGGGCAACAAAGAAGCCACTTCTCTCCAAAAAAAACATCAGGGACAGATTGATCTTCTGCAAAAAGTATGGCGAATGGACTGCTGAGGACTGGGGCAAAGTCATATTCTCTGATGAAGCCCCTTTCCAATTGTTTGGGGCATCTGGAAAAAGGCTTGTCCGGAGAAGAAAAGGTGAGCGCTACCATCAGTCCTGTGTCATGCCAACAGTAAAGCATCCTGAGACCATTCATGTGTGGGGTTGCTTCTCATCCAAGGGAGTGGGCTCACTCACAATTTTGCCCAAAAACACAGCCATGAATAAAGAATGGTACCAAAACACCCTCCAACAGCAACTTCTTCCAACAATCCAACAACAGTTTGGTGAAGAACAATGCATTTTCCAGCACGATGGAGCACCGTGCCATAAGGCAAAAGTGATATCTAAGTGGCTCTGGGACCAAAACGTTGAAATTTTGGGTTCATGGCCTGGAAACTCCCCAGATCTTAATTCCATTGAGAACTTGTGGTCAATCCTCAAGAGGCGGGTGGACAAACAAAAACCCACTAATTCTGACAAACTCCAAGAAGTGATTATGAAAGAATGGGTTCATTCTTGGTATCTTGACATGGTATCAGTCAGGATTTGGCCCAGAAGTAGATTGAGAGCATGCCCAGTCGAATTGCAGGATCCTGAAAAAGAAGGGCCAACACTGCAAATACTGACTCTTTGCATAAATGTCATGTAATTGTCGATAAAATACTTTGAAACGTATGAAGTGCTTGTAATTATATTTCAGTACATCACAGAAACAACTGAAACAAAGATCTAAAAGCAGTTTAGCAGCAAAATTTGTGAAAACTAATATTTGTGTCATTCTCAAAACCGCCATTTTAGTACAGGGTAGCGCTCCTTTGAAATGAGTGTGGGACCAAGGTGCAGTAGAGGACTGTGGCCATCCAGAGCCAGAGATATACACATATATACATATATCTATGATCGGGAGTTTTCCCCGGTGGTCAGTATGCAAATATTTTTTTAAATTACGAAAATTATAATTTTACATCACTTTTCTACATCAATAAAAAAGACTCGCCGACAAAGAGCGAGTGTTTGTGTGCATGAAAATTTATTATCCTCCATCCCTGTTAAATTTGATCTAATCCATGTCCTGAAACACCCCCCCTCTCCTGCTTTCACTTCTCATTCTAACGAAGGGAGCGATTCTTTTGTGCATGAAGTTTCTAGCACCGCAGTGTCTTGTGGTCATATTTCTCTTTCATTGTTTGCTGATTTTATTCAACAAAACTAGCATAAGCCTAGAATTCAGTGCAAGTTGATGCTACTTTGTCTTATTATCAGTGCAGTAAGAGACTGTGTTATCATCAATAACGTTACTTGTTGAGCACAAAAGTTTGTAACATACAAAAAACAAAATCTTACCTATGAAATGTTCTGCCTTTGTTTTCTTTGTTTGCTCGTTACTACACCCGTAAGCAGCGCTAAAGTCCAGCATCTTCACATTGGCACACTGTCTCGACTAGTGCTGTTGAATGACATTTGTCCTGGGAGCACTGTACAAATGTGGCGGCGCTATTGACGCATGCTCAGGGTCCGTATGCGATATCTAGTGTATATATCTATGAGCGACAAATATGAGAGTCGATTCATTTGATGGAGTCAACTCTGGCTGCAGGGCTATTCAGAGGAATCGACTCTTCAGGAATCAGATTCATTACTGTACATGCATACATTGCAAATTTTATAGTTAAACAGTTTTAACTATTCAGAAACGGTTTAATATTTGGAGACGGTATTCCATATCTTGATTCGATCAAGTGCAAATACCCACACATTCATGTAAATTTGCCCAATCACAAGGCATCTTTAGCTAACGTTAATTATAAATAAGGAGGGCTTTTCAAATTTGATCAGTCACACATACCGCAACTTCAGCTTTTCATTCACCTATAGGCTAATGTTATAGATGTGATTTCTTTATAGCCTATATCAAACAAAAAAAAAGTACAAGACTCAAAATAAACAATAAAAAAGCTGTCTCATGTTTTGACATGGATATAGGGTGGAAAACGTGACTGGAAAAATTTCCAACGCACCAAAGTAAGGTGTACGGGTAGTTGCCATCAACCAAATTAGCATAAACATTTGCAAAACAATACGTTTTCAAACATTTATTGTTGTCCCACATTATCAAATGTGATTGATAATGTGGGACAGCATGGTTTGGGTAATCTGGGACAGCCTTCGAATGGGAGAAATATGCATTTAGAGACTTTATAAGTTTAATGACTACAAAGATGGAATGTACAATGTTCTGTACACAAACTCACACACACTCACTTACACACACACAAACTTACTCACACTCACACACTCACTTACACGCGCACACACACACACACACGCACGCACACACACACACACACACAGACGCACACAAACACACACACACACACACGCACGCACACACACATTCAGTCTCTCTCTCATATTTAACACACACAGTCAAACACACACACTTACACACACAAACTTACTCACACTCACACACACGCGCACAGTTTTTCTCTCACACGCACGCACACACACTCAGTCTCTCTCTCATACTTAAACAGACACACTCAAACACGTGCACACACACAAACATACTTATGCACGCACACACACACATACACTTAAATGCACACTCACTCACTCACTAACACACGCACGCACACGCGCACTGTCTCTCTCTCATACTTAAACACACTCAAACATGTACACACACACACACAAACATACTTACGCATGCACACACACACACACACACTCAGTCTCTCTCTCATACTTAAACACACACACACACTCAAACACGTACACACACACAAACATATTTACGCACGCGCACACACACACGCACTTAAACACACACTCACTCACTCACGCACACACACACTCAGTCTCTCTCTTACTTAAACACACACACACACACACTCAAACACGTACACACACAAACATACTTACGCACGCACACACCCACACGCACACACACACATACACTTAAACACACACTCACTCACGCACACACACACACACTCAGTCTCTCTCTCATACTTAAACACACACACACACTCAAACACGTACACACACACAAACATACTTACGCACGCACACACACACACACGCGCACACACACACGCATACACTTAAACACACTCACTCACTCACTCATGCACACACACACACAGTCTCTCTCTCATACTTAAACACACACACTCACTCAAACACGTACACACACACAAACATACTTACG
>CAIGQV010019178.1:3658563-3669501 GCA_903798115.1 Danio jaintianensis | reverse complement strand
TTGCTAAGGTGTTACGCAGCTGCTAATGTGCTTTCAAAGTGGTTACTTGGGTACTGCCAGGTGGTTGCTAAGGTGTTGTAAGGGGTTGATAATGTTCTGCGAAGTGGTTGCTAAGGTGTTACACAGCTGTTGATTTGTTTTGAAAGTGGTTACTAGGGTATTGCTAGGTGGTTGCTAAGGGTTTTGATGGGCAGCTAGTGTTCTGCAGAGTGGTTTCTGAGGTGTTATAAGATGGTGGTTGATAGATCTTATGTAGCTGCTATGTGTTTACTATGGAATTGCTATGGTTGTAGGGCATTGCTATGTGTGTGTGAGCCAATGCAATGACTTTGCTACTTTCAGAATGTTTTTGGTCAAGTGAAAGCTGGCGGTCTTTATGATGAAAGCTCTTCTGCCAGTTTCCACCATCAGTGTCATTGAGATTCTGCTCCACACGTTGCATTAAAAAGCTAAATAGAAAACTAAACATAACCTTTCAGCTTTCAACTCACCTCAGACTCAACTCACCTCCTGAAGTGTTAGTGAAGGTAGTCAATAGTAAATTACTATGTGGTTGCTAGGTGTTAATAGGGTATTTATGAACAGTTGCTAGGGCACTGCTTATATGTGTTTGTTATGTTCAAAGTGGCTACTTAGGTGTTTTGAGTGGTTGCAGAGTTATTTTAAAGTGATCACTAGGACACTCTTGTGTGGTTGCTAAGGTTCTCTAAATTGTTGTTAGGTTACTTTTAGATGGTTGCTAGAACACTGCCATGCAAGGGATTGCTCTGTGGTTGTTTAGGTGTTTTCTGTGTGGTTGTTAGGGTATGCAGTTACTACATTGTTCTAAGTCCTTGTTCTAAGATTACTGGCAGTTAGTTGCTTTGTTTTTTGTAGGTAGTTGCTAGGGCACTACTATTTAGTTGTTAATGTGTTTTTTGAAGTTCTTAGGGTTCTAGACAGTTGCTAGGGTATTGCTACTGTGTGTGGCTGTTAAAGTGTCTGAGTGGTTGCCAGGTGGTTACTAGATGTTTTTAAAGTGGCTACTAGGGCACTGCTAGGTGGTTGCTTAGGTGTTTTAAGGGGTTGCTAATGTTCTGCTAAGTGGTTGCTGAGTAGTTTTAAGTTGTTGGTGATCGGCTGTTAAGGTGGTCATTTGTTTTCAAAATAGTTAATAGGGTATTGCTAGGTGGTTGCTAAGGTGTTTTAAGAGGTTGCTAATATTTTGCTATGTGGTTACTGAGGAGTTATAATATGTTGGTGATTTGCTAAGGTGTTATAGCTGCTAATGTGTTTTCAAAATGGTTACTTGGGTACTGCCAGGTGGTCGCTAAGGTGTTGTAAGGGGTTGATAATGTTCTGCGAAGTGGTTGCTAAGGTGTTACACAGCTGTCGATTTGTTTTGAAAGTGGTTACTAGGGTATTGCTAGGTGGTTACTAAGGGGTTTGATGGGTTGTTAATGTTCTGTGAAATGGTTGCTGATGTGTTATAAGATGGTGGTTATTTAGATTGGATCTAGCTGCTAATGTGCTTACTGGGGCATTGCTATGTGGTTGCTAAGGTGTTCTGAGTAGTCATTAGGGCTTTTGCTTTTTACATTGTTGTGGTCACTACAGCATTGCTATGTGGTTGTTAATGGATTTTGATTGATTGTGGGGGGTTGCAAGTGGGATTCTAGGGCACTACCATATAGATGTTAAGGTGTTTTTGAGGTTGTTATGGTATTTTCTAGACAGTTGCTAGGTTAACGTTACAGTATGTGGCTGTTAATGCGTCTAAGTGGTTGCTAGGTGGTTACTAAGGTGTTTTAAAAGTGGCTACTAGGGCATTGCTATGTGGTTGCTAAGGTGTTCGGAGTGGTCATTAGGGCTTTTGTAGTTGCCATGCTATTTTCAAAGCGGTCACTAGAGCATTGCTATGTGGTTGCTAAAGTATTTCGCTTGGTTGTGGGGTGAATTGCTTGTGGGAATCTGTTGAAAGGGTAAACTGCACTGGATTAGCATTAATCAAACAAAAGGCACTTCACAAACACATACATTGAGTTTATTCAGAAGTCACTAGTGGATTTGGAGCAGTCAATGTTATCGGTATACTTTTATGTGGTTTATACACTTGATTGGTACAATGAGTTTAAGTTGTTTTCACCCCAAATGAGATACAACAACAAAACAAAAGCAATACAAGATATATGTACGAACACCAGTACTGTCCCTCTCATTAAAATTAAAAAGCCCTTTTCGGATAAAAATGCCAATTTCTTATATAAACTGTCAATAAAAAGGATAAAATCGATGTACTTTCAAGAAAAATAAAAGAAACAATAAAATAAAAACCTATATACAAACCTCTGTACACAAATGTGTATATACTGAGAATAAAAATATCATGTAAAAATGAGAGAAAGAGGAATCTGATTATGCGACACCAAAGTGGCTGGAATTGGTCACGTGTCTCAATGATAATGTGCATTAAAAAAGCATCTTCCCGCGAGAAAAAAACGAGAGAGAAAAACCTCAATTCATCTCAAGCTTTAGCTAAATATGCACCATCTGCCAAAAACATCCAGAATTCCCTGACTCCAGTTAAACTACATCTATATTTGCTGTCGTCTGGCGAGGCGTCAGCTGCTTTTCCGCTCTGGGTTTGCCCTGTCACCGGGGTCGAGGACACTCAATGATCAGCCTATATGAGCGAGGCTGAGGTGAGGTATTCATCATGCCATTCTGTCAGGGATGTTGACGTAAAATCATTGGATGAGGGCCGATGCGGACGTCTCCATCTGACAATGCCATCTTCTCTCTTACTGGACGATTCCCGAGTCAATGGAGGTCTGTTTTCGAGTGGTCTTTGGAGGGGGAGGCGGAGGAGTCTTGCTGGGCAATGGGGGCGGAAGGTGCTGGAACAATAGAAAAAAAAGGAAAGTTTTCATAAACAAATGTAATTCTTGATTATATGCTGATCTGCAGCCTGAGACACAACTCTTAAAGAGATAGTTCACCTGTATTCACTACAGCGAAACCAAACTGGCTAAAATATACCCCAATATTGATGAAACGTGAAAAATTTAATATTTTCTCAGAAGAGATCAACCAGAACATTTTACAAAACATGGGACCCTTTAATAATCCATATTGAGAATAATGCACTCCTCCAACCATGAATCCCTATATATTTATATGAATAAATTTGACTTTGGCATGGTAAAATTACTTGATTTAAGTTTTGTGCTATGTCCACATGCCTCCTCATTAATTTAACTTTTCTGTGTGTTGTGACCTTGCTCAGTGAGCATAAGCAAACTAGTCATAATGGTCAATTAAAAAAAGAGAGAGATTTAAACATCACCTGAATGCTGAATAAATAACTTTCCATTATATGCAATATTTGGCCAAAATACGACAATCTGGATTCTTAGGGTTAAAAAATATATATACATATATTGAATCACCTTTAAAGTTGCACAAATAAAGGTTTTAGCAGCTCATAATACTGATCAAATATTATTTTGATATATCTACAGAAGATATATTACTTTAGAGATGACCTTTACTTAATATCCTAATGTTTTTTTCTTAATAAAAAAAGGAAAATCAATACTTTTGACTAAATGTATACGATGTATTTTTGTTTATTCCCACAAATATGTTTGTGCAATTAACATAAGGTTGATTTTGTGCTCCAGGGTCACATATTAGAATGATTTCTGCAGAATTTCATTACAGTCACAAAATTATAGTATTATAGATTCATTCATTCATTTTCCTTCGGCTTAGTCCCTTAAAATCATCAGGGGTCGCCACACACACCGCCAACTTATACAGCATATGTTTTACACAGCGAATGCCCTTCCAGCTGCAACCCAGTACTGGGAAACACCCATACAAACTTATTCACACTCATACACTACAGCCAATTTAGTTCATCCAATTCACCTATAGCGCATGTGTTTGGACTGTCGGGGAAACCGGAGCACCCGGAGGAAACCCACGCCAACATGGGAAGAACATGCAAACTCCACACAGAAATGCCATCTGGCCCTGCCGGGACTCAAACCAGCGACCTTCTTGCTGTGAGGTGACAGTGCTAATCACTGAGCCACCGTGTCACGTATTATACATTATAATCCACAATGTTAGTATTACATACATTTATCAGTGTCACAAAATTCCTCCGAAATCATTCTGATATGCTGTGGATTGTAACATTGTGGATTATAATAAGTATATAATATAAGGGTTTTTACTGTTGATTTGACCAATTAAATGCAGTCTTGGTGAGCAGACGAAAAAGGAAAATCATAAAATAATCTTATAGATCCCAAACTTCCAAAAGTCCATTATTTGAGTCCAGAGCTTGAGGCTGTTTCCAGCGTGCGCTCTGTAATTTCACATGAGCTCCAGCAGCTGCAGGAAGTTCAGGTTATGGGTTAATTAAGCGCTGTCTGGGATTTGAAAGTGAAAGCCCTGCAGTGTGTGTGTGTGTGTGTTAGAGAGAGACTCAGAGATGAGTGTTCACAGTGGCTCTGGTCAAGCAGTGTTTGAGCATCAGCTTCACACTCACCCTGACCGCTGTGACTCTGCTCATTCAGACAGTGCTGTGTGTGTGTGTGTGTGTGTAAGTAAATACAGTGCTTACAGCATCTCTCTGCATCAGCACTGACGAGACACTTTATAAAGCACACCAAGGCACTTCTACACTTGTCCTGCATGTTTTGGCTGGAACACACTCCTTCATGGGCATCATGTAATGCTGGGTCATAAATGAGGTCATTTTACAATTGATGTGAATTCAATCAGAGTTAAATGATAAAAGAAGGTTGTTGCTAAAGTGGCTACTAGGGCAATTCTAGGTTGTTATGGTGATTTCTGAGTGGTTTATGATATGGGTGGTTGCTAAGGTGCTCCAAGTCGTTGCTAGGTTGTTATCTGAGTGGTTGCTAGGGCAATGCGATGTAGTTGCCAAGAGACAATTGCTGCATCCCAATCCGCCTACTTACACTATGTACAAAAAGTATGTACTTTTTTTTGTGAAGAAAAAGTAGATGCTTTTGAGTGTGTAACAGAAGAGTATGCGAGCTTTGGGATATACTACAGTACTTCCTCATCATAGTTATTTACATTAGATGTTGCCTACCCTGTCTATTGGAAGGAATGCGTCAATAGAGCCGCCATTTTAGTACAGGGTAGCGCTCCTTTGAAATGAATGCGGGACCAAGGTGCAGTGGAGGACTGTGGCCATCCAGAGCCAGAGATATACACATATACACATATATCTATGATCGGGAGTTTTCCCCCGTGGTCAGTACGCAAATATTTTTTTAATTACAAAAATTTGCATCACTTTTCTACATCGATGGATAAGTGACCGCACAGGCATTGCCGATAAAGAGTGTGTTTGTGTGCATGGAAATGTATTATCCTCCCTCCCTGTTAAATTTGATCTAATCCGTGTCCTGAAACACCCCCCCTCTCCCGCTTTCACTTCTCATTCTAACGGAGGGAGCGATTCGTTTGTGAATGAATCCCCGTTACGAAGGACTCGTTCACTTAGCTGACAATAATACAAGTTTCTAGCACCGCAGCGTCTCGTTGTCATATTTCTTTTTCATTGTTTGCTGATTTTATTCAACAGAACTAGCATAAGCCTAGAATTCAGTGCAAGTTGATGCTACTTTGCCTTATGATCAGTGCAGTAAGAGACTGTATTATCATCAATAACGTTACTTGTTGAGCACAAAAGTTTGTAACATACAAAAAACAAAATCTTACCTATGAAATGTTCTGCCTTTGTGCTTTGTTTTCTTTGTTTGCTCGTTACTACACCCGTAAGCAGCGCTAAAGTCCAGCATCTTCACATTGGCACACTGTCTCGACTAGTGCTGTTGAATGATGTTTGTCTTGGGAGCACTGTACAAATGTGGCGGCGCTATTGACGCATGCTCAGGGTCCGTATGCGATATCTAGTGTATATATCTATGCTTCCTCATTAGCAGACCATTATGTTGCTAAGTTACGTGCCCTGTCAATCATCTCGACACATCATCCACATTTCTTTCATATTTAATTACCTACTGTACATTAATGGAGATTTAAGGAGCAGGTTAATCTGCCATTTGTGATTCTTTCATGCAGAGAAAATTTTGCATAATTATGCATTCGGAAGTTAATGAATCGCCAACTTATCCAGCATATGTTTTACGCAGCGGATGCCCTTCCAGCTGCAACCCATCACTGGGAAACACCCATACACTCTCATTCACACACACACTACGGACAATATAGCTTACCCAATTCACCTATAGTGCATGTGTTTGGACTTGTGGGGGAAACAAGTTTACATTATTGTTGCAGATAAAATATAATGCAGAAAATGTGATTTAAATATTAATTAAAGGTCCCATGAAATTAAAATAAAATGTTTTAGATGTTAGTATCAGTATTGTTCATTTTTAGAAGCTAGTGCACACTAAAACAGTGACAAAATTCACATTTAGGAGATATAAAACTGATATAAACATGTAAAGCTTGTAGCTTGTAGTCACTTCCGCTTAAGTGGATCAACGGTTTTATTCACATCAGCTCATACTTCAGTTTCTCATCAAATCGTGACCAATCAAATGCTCTCTAGTGTTGGACATGCCCCGCCCCCTTCAAGATGCTTCACATTTGATGCGCTTGAGCTGAACCACTCTCACTGGCAGAGCGGTGATAAAACAAAACGTTATTGGCTGTTTGTTTGTTTTTTTATAAAGAGGAGGGGCTACACTATGTCCCGCCCTCTCTTTATATTTCGGTTGAGATTACGTCAAACATCGAATAAAAATGCATATTTCAAAGCACTTCACGGGACCTTTAAAAATCATTCAAATATCTTTACCTAAGCTTCTCTACTTGATGGTTGGTCTCGCGCATCCGCCAAGTTTGTAGTTTGTTAACACGTTTTACCTGTGTTTGTAGTTCTAGTCACATTCACGTCAATGAGCAAAGTATTCTGGGCAATATTTGTGGTTAGAGTACGGATGATTCTAGACTTCGAATGTCTACCTGAAATAGTCGACATTATATAGACCATATAGATAGACCAATAGTTGGGACATACTAATTCTATTGCAATACTATTTAGGATGGATATTATGCACATTGTAGAATTTGATTTTGGTTTTGTTGAGATGGTTGCTAGGTGGTTGCCAAGGTGTTCTGACTGCTTGCAGATGTATTTCCAGTTGGTTGCTCTAAGTAGTTGCTATGGTATTGGTTGATGGTGTATTTTAATGTGGCTAAGGAGTTCTAAGTGGTTGCTAGGTCACTGAAATGTACTTGCTAAGGGCTTTTGAGTGGTTACTAGAGTGTTTTCTACTGTAAACAGGCTGTTGTTATGTGGTTTCTAAGGAGCTTTGAATGTTTGCTAGGTGGTCGCTAAGATGTTTTCAGAGTGTTCTCTTTAAGAAACTGTTAGTTGGTTGCTAAAGCTCTGAGAAATCCTAGTCATGGTTCAGAATCCTCATTCAATGCAAAACTGTGAAAAATTGGAACATGTAAAATAAACAGAGGGCGGCACGGTGGATCAGTGGTTAGCACTGTCGCCTCACAGCAAGAAGGTCGCTGGTTCGAGTCCCGGCTGGGTCAGTTGGCATTTCTGTGTGGAGTTTGCATGTTCTCCCCGTGTTGGCGTGGGTTTCCTCCGGGTGCTCCACAGTCCAAACACATGCACTATAGATGAATTGAATAAACTAAATTGGCCATAGTGTATGTGTGTGAATGAGTGTGTATGGATGTTTCCAAGTACTGGGTTGCAGCTGGAAGGGCATCCGCTGTGTAAAACATATGCTGAATAAGTTGGCGGTTCATTCCGCTGTGGCGACCCCTGATGAATAAAAGGACTAAGCCGAAGGAAAATGAATGAATGAAAATAAACAGAAAAGAAGCTCAAGCAATAAATGGCTTTATATAAACATGAATGCGAGTTTGTGATGGATGTGAATTAATACAGACATTTTCATCTCCCCCAGAGTAAGAAAATCTCTATCTTTACCCGCTGGTGTGGTGGTGGGGGAGGGGGTGTGGTTGGACTGGCCAGGTCTGAGTTGTCCATCAGGTTTCCATAGTCACCCATGCTACTCTTGACAGGGAGTGGGGGCGGGGTTTCCCCCTTATCTGCATAACTCGTCCCATTCAGCTCCAGATCTGCATAGAAACAACAGGCAGAGCAGTTTAGACTAACACAAAGATACTGAGATCAGCAAAACATGGTATATGGACACTCATAGCACATGACTGCTTAAAGGGTTAAATGCCTGCTTTAGATGTTAGTGTCAGTCTGTTCGTTTTAAGGATATCTATTAGCTAGTGTCAAAACAGTGATCAAATTTGCTTTCAGAATATACAAAACTAAAATAAACATATAAAGCTTGCAGTTTGTCACTTTCGCCTAAATGGATCAACGATTTTTTTCATACTTCAGTTTCTCATCAAATCTTGACCAATCAAATGCTCTCTAGTATCTGACAGGCCCCGCCCCCTTCAAGACACCTCTCATTTGCTTTTCATTTGATGCACTTGAGCTCAACCACTCTCACTGGCAGAACTGTGACAAAAACCAAACGCTATTGGCTGTTTTTTTTTTTTAAAGGAGGAGGAGCTATTCTATGTCCCGCCCTCTCTTCATTTTTCAGTTGAGATTACGTCAAACATCGAATAGAAAATGCCCATTTCAAAGCACCTCACGGGACCTTTAATGCTTGATTCTGATTCAAAATAACATTCAAAGGTGTGCAATTATATTTTTTAAAGGAACATTCCACTTATTAAAGGAACTATAGGTACTAAGTATAGGAACTATACTCTCATTCTGTCATAATAATCAAGGAACTTTGCTGTTGTACCACAGCTGCAGCAGGTGCAATGACATTGCGCAGTGCCTGAAAATAGTGTAATGCTAATGGTCTAATCTGATTCAATGATCTATGCTAAGCTAAAAGTGCTCCGGACAGACCCGAAGATCGGCTGAATGGATTAAAAATGCTAAAACTCAACTGTTTAACTCTAGGGGGTGGTAAAAATGAGCCTATTTCCAAAAAAAGTGGAGTGTTTCTTTAAGGAAACTTTTTGTAAAGCAACTGCATCAATTCTGTTTTGCAATGGTCACACTATAAAATATTGGTCCATTAATGATAGTTAATGTATTTACTAACATGAACAAACAATTAGTAATACATTTATTATGGTATTTATCCATCTTTATTAAAGCTAGTTAACATTATGTAAGTTAAATGATGCTAGTTCATGTTAGCTTACAATTTCTTAACTAATGCTAACAAGCACAACTTTAGATTTTAATACATTGGTAAATGTCAAACTATGATTAATAAATGTTTTACGAGGTTATTCATACTTGATGTCATTAAATTCATTAACTAACGGACCACTAAAGTGTTACATTTGCAGCTAAAAAAGATGCAGGACATTGTTTAAAAGTAGTTCGACGAGAGAAAATGCGTTCAGACATGACACTTTTTGAAAATATTAAACTCTGTGTAAATGTGAAATGTGCTGTTTGAGGAAGACTCTGCATTCATTCTCTGCTGAACAAACTAGTGCCGAGATGACGACACGCAGTGCAAACTCAGTATTCAGACAGAGGGCTGAACCCATGGGACAGTAAACGCCTCGCAAAGCCTGAATCCATTACACAACTTCACAAGCAGCGAGAGGGAGAGCAGATCAGACACGCTTTCATCCCAGTTATTAACACCTCTGCATTGTGCCAGAGTCCTCCGCTTCACATCACCACATTACATTTGTGTGTCATCACAATACAGCAACTAACGTCAGCAAACACGTCATGAGTTGCATTTAATTCAATGAGGGAAACGAAGAAAATTATTTATAGAATGAAAAATGTCCATTACAAGTGCTAATATTAAACATACAATAAATAATATGAAAATAATACTGCACTAGTACACGCATAATTATTCAAAAGTTCATTCATTCATTTTCTTTTCGGCTTAGTCCCTTTATTAATCAGGGGTCGCCACAGCGGAATGAACCGCCAACTTATCCAGCATATGTTTTACGCAGCGGATGCCCTTCCAGCTGCAACCCATCACTGGGAAACACCCATACACACTCATTCACACACATACACTACGGCCAATTTAGCTTACCCAACTCACCTACAGCACATGTGTTTGAACTTGTGGGTGAAACCGGAGCACCCGGAGAAAACCCACACGAATACAGGGAGAACATGCAAACTCCTATTCAAAAGTTTGGATTCTTAAATAAAATGCTCCATCAAGGATGCACGAAATGTGAAAAATACTTTCAAAGACGAAAGTAAAGAAATTTATAATGTATTTTATAATTAACATGATAATTTATACATACAAATATATATATAATATAAATATATAATATAATTAATATATTAATAAATATTATAAATATATAAGATAATATTATATATTTATATTATAAATTTTCATTCATTCATTTTCATTAGTCCCTTTATTCATCAGGGGTTGCCACAGTGGAATGAACCGCCAACCTATCCAGCATATGTTTTACAGAGCGGATGCCCTTCCAGCTGCAACCCAGTACTGGGAAACGTCCATACACACTCATTCACACACACATTACGGCCAATTTAGTTCATCCAATTCACCTATAGTGCAGGTGTTTGGACTGTGGGGGAAACTGGAGCACCCGGAGGAAACCCACGCCAACACGGAGAGAACATGCAAACTCCTCACAGAAACGCCAACTGACCCAGCCGGGACTCGAACCAGCGACCTTCTTGCTGTGAGACGACAGTACTAACCACTGAGCCACCGTGTCGCCCCAAATATTACAAATATATAATTTTATATATAATAGTATTATATAAAACTAATATAATAAATAATTATTTATTATAATAATTTCTTAAGAATATTAAAATTGTTTCTAAAGTATTAC
>CAIGQV010019178.1:3640586-3658553 GCA_903798115.1 Danio jaintianensis | reverse complement strand
ATTATAATAATTTCTTAAGAATATTAAAATTGTTTCTAAAGTATTACAAACTACAGACATACATTTATAAATAACCAAAATCTGATTTATAAATCTGATTCATGTCTAACTTTTTTTTTGCAACAATATTTCACAGGTTTACTTTTTTGTTTTTATTGTATTTTCAGTGAAATCAAATTATGTTATTTTTTTATTTTAACTTTAAAAAAACAAAACATTTTACAAATGTCTAACAGGCTCCAAAAAAAAAAAAAATTAATGGTAATATAATTAACATTTATAGAACATTTTAAAAAGAAGCTATTTTAATTTAGTTTTTAGCTAAACATCAATTCTGTTGACAAAATATCATAAGTACAATATGTAATGCTAAAATACGCTGTTCTGACACACTCAGTTCCCAAATTCACTTCATTTTCATTCACTCCTTTAAGTGGACTACATTACTGAACCAATGTAGGAATAGTGAATGAAGGAGTAGGGAGTGAATTTAAACACACTCATAGATTAAAATGAAGCCACACCCACTTATTAAAGATAGGCTGAGCTTTTTAACAATATATCCTAGCTTGCTTTCGTAACCCTAACCAGGGTGGACGTCAAAAGAAGATGATTAATAATAATAAAAAAATTAATAATATTATTAATTACAATAGGCGACACGGTGGCTCAGTGGTTAGCACTGTCGCCTCACAGCAAGAAGGTTGCTGGTTCGAGCCCCGGCTGGGTCAGTTGGCATTTCTGTGTGGAGTTTGCATGTTCTCCCCATGTTGGCGTGGGTTTCCTCCGGGTGCTCCGGTTTCCCCCACAGTCCAAAGACACGCGCTATACGTGAATTGAAGAAACTAAATTGGCCGTAGTGTATGAGTGTGAATGTGAGAGTATATGGGTGTTTCCCAATACTGGGTTGCAGCTGGAAGGGCATCCGCTGCGTAAAACATATGCTGGACAAGTTGGCAGTTCATTCCGCTGTGGCGGTGCCTGATTAATAAAGGGACTAAGAAGAAGGAAAATGAATGAATGAATTACAATAATAAATCATAGAAATATACATTTGACCACCCCTATAATGGTTTGTACTATTGTGAATGCATAATCACCCCAATCAGTCTATGCAAGAAAAAAAAATCATTCAGTCTGAAACCAGCAGATCTACAGACACTTTTCTTGTAAAAACAGCTGTTTGTATCTACATAAAGTAAAATTACAGGGATATTTTGTAAAGCTTGACCTACAGTAACCTCTGAAATAGCTAATCAGAGGTAGGTTACAATACAACAAATATCCCAAAACATTGAAAACTTAAATACATTTTATTAATAGATATAATTAAATACATAAATGTTACCCCCTCAAACCCATCGTATTTCCAACTAAAGCTTACAGGTCCCATGAAATTAAAATAAAAAATTTTAGATGTTAGTTTCAGTCTGTTAGTTTTAAGGACATCTATATGTTGGTGTGCTCCAAAACATGACAAAAATCTCTTTTAGAAGATATAAACCTGATATAAACACCCAAAGCTTGCAGTTTGTCACTTCCGCCTAAATGGATCAACAATTTTTTTTCTCGTCACCTCATACTTCAGTTTCTCATCAAATCTTCTGACCAATCAAATGCTCTCTACTATCTGACATGCCCCACCCTCTTCATGACGCTTCTCATTTGCTTTTCATTTGATGCGCTTAAGCTCAAACACTGTGATAAAAACCCAATGATATTGGCTGTTTTTTTTTTTAAGGAGGAGGAGCTACTCTATGTCCCGCCTTCTTTTAATTTTTCAGTTGAGATTACATCAAACACTGAATCAATAATGCACATTTTAAAGCACTTCAAAGGTGAGCTTAAAACAGTGATCAGCATGGTAATTATGACACCTACTGGATCCAGACAGCAGACTGAACTGTAGTTTGGCCCGTGGGGTGATGGGTGGAGGAACACTGGGCACAGATGGGTTGGCAGGCGCTCCTGGAGAAACAGACAGTCTTTTCTCACCCAGCAGGTTGATCACCTGACTCTTCGGCCTCTGGGGCCTCAATGGACTGATCTGGAAACAGTAAAACATACAGAATAAACCAAGAGAGTACAGCAGCGTTGCCTGTTCAGGGGTCTGAGATGGCATGAAGCGGACAGACACAATGAAAACAGTGGGAAAATAATGAGTACAGGAGTAAAGAAGAGCAGGTCAAACAGGCCAGGCGCATTTACATCAGCATACAGGTTTATCTGATGCATAATTCAGAGTGCCTATGAATTATTCCAGCTGAAAATGACCATCATTAATATACGATCAGGTTAAATGAACTACACAGGCTGGATTCAGCATGTCTCTGTGTATACACTTGAACTTGCAGATATATACTATCTGCATGGGGAATAATGCAATGTTTACAGTATTGCAGAGTGCAAATGTAAACCTGAGCAGTTTTTTGCCTGGACATGACACAGGCTTCTCCCAAAAGATAATAAGATGTAAAAGTGGCGTCATTGTGGAAAAAATATATATTTTTCAGCTTTTATTTACATTTGAACAAAAACTTTAAAGGGCACCTATGATGGAAATCATCTTTTAGAAGCTGTTTGGACAGAACTGTGTGTAGGTATAGTGTGTCCACAGTCATATCGGAGTGATAGAAACACAATAAGTCTCTTTTTTTTTTTTTTTCCTGACGTTAAAATAGGATCCAAATCCCTCCCGTTATGAGGCCGACCACAACGTGACATAGGAGTGCAGTTCCCACCGAATTGACTGACAGCCGCATATTAACATGTCTCTGTAGTAACGCATATAATCATATCCACAAGACAAGACGTGCGCAAAGCAACTGGGATTAAAAGATCTGTTCGGCTCGCCGTGATAATCAATCATCATCAAACGTGATGCAGAAAGGCTTGAATTAACTCCACAACAAATACATCAAATAATCATTGGTAAAGTTCTTACTGTAGTATTTCTCACAAACATTACGTGAGATCTGCTTTCTTCATGTCTGTCACTGTGCCGTTTATATGATGCAGCAGGATATGAGGACACACTCTGACAGGCACATGAGAACGGTGGGCGGGAGAACTATCTCATTTGCATTAAAGGCACAGGAAACAAAAACAGCTACAGTGTTCTCAGAGCTGAAAATCCAATATTCTGAAAGGTTTAATAAATAATCTGATGGGTATTTTGAGCTGAAACTTTACAGACATATTCTGGAGACACAAAAGACTTCTCTTAAATCTTGAAAAAGGGGTAAAATAGGTGCCCTTTAAGTCATAATTTGCCAAGGGAACTGTATGAATAATTCCAGGCTTGACTGTATATAGTGTGTGTGTGTGTGTTTGTGTGCGAAACTGCAGTTACATTTATCAGTAAATGTAATCGAAATATGTAAAAAAATACATATTTAACAAGATTTGTTGTTAAAAAAAAAAGAAAAGAAAAGTGTAAAAACAGAAGCAGGCAGGTTTGCTTTCCGCATGACAGATGAACCAGGTAATAAAATAGATTTTCTGGCTCGGTCTTCATCAGCGGACAGTGAATAGTCAAGGTCAGCGGCCTTTAGAACGGGTCAAGGTCATTATGGTGATTTATAAAAGACAATCCATCCACGAGGCGCAGTAATTACGTGCGCTAGTTTTCCTGTGCGCAGAAGAGCAAGGTTACGTGTTTCTCTCACAATGACACATTAGTCAGAGAAGTCAAAGAGGCTCTGAATGGGTCAATTTATTCTTATTAAGTGCTGTTTGTTCTAGATCTGCTGTGGCGCTCACTCGAAATCAAAGAGCTTGAAGAGGATCACAAGAGCAGATCCAGACACGTCTCAATTCACCCACTGCCTCCAAAAGACATGAAAAACACCATCCATTATAAGCCATGAAAGACTTCTGCTTTACTTGTGTGATGTGATCAAAGGAATGAATCTGACGTGGCTTATTAATGTATTACAGCATTTACTAAAGTTTGACTTTTATGTTAGATAAATGGTTTAGAAAACAAAAATAAAGCAGTTTTCAAACATCAAAACAATGAAAGCTTCTGAACTATAATGAGTAGTTATTATAAACTTTACTATGACCGCTTGTTATTATTTGCTTTAGATGCACTAAAAAAAATGACTTTTGTTGCTTGTTCAATCTACTTATTTAAAATGAGTTGAAAACAATTCTTAAGTTTTTTGGGGGACAACTTAATTGTTTTTTGTTTATTCCACTTAAATTTGTAAAAACAATTACACTAAATTAATCAATTTGTGTTGGGAAAACATGAAGGAATTGTATGGAACCCTGCTTTTTTTTTTTACAGTGTACAGGTTAGGTTTAATTTTTACATATTTTACATTCATTCAAACTGAATGACAGGATTGAATATTATTTCACTTGTATTTTGACTTTTTATAAAATAATATTCAAGTAGAGATTGACTTGCATTCAACCGAATTTTTTTCAGGACTTTGCAGTGTTTTGCCAATGTGTGTGTGTAAGAAAAATTTTTAGTTTTAGTTTTTAATATTTATATATTTGTACAGTGCTCAGCATAATTGAGTACACCCCATTTTGAAAATGAATATTTGTATCCATTTCTCAGTGAATATAGGCAATGTATTTTGGTGCATTTAAAGAAAACAGATTTATTAAACAGATATATTTATTAAAATAATATTTTAGTCACCAAACATATTTACAAATTGAAAGATAATACAATTAAATTCAAGCTAAATATTGAATTTTTTTTTTCAAAAAACTACTATTTTTTTGCTTCTCTTGATTTTTCCTCTTTTTAAAATTTGTATTTAATATTTTTCTATAACATATAAATTTGGGTGTACTAGTTTTTGGACTGTTATCGTAAGTTATTTTGTTAGATAAGCTTCAGATTTGGCAGAATGTATATGCACAAATATAATATTATATAGCTTCCTATTAAAAATATTAATTTAAAAGGGATTGTGAATTTATTTGTGAGGGGTGTACTTATATATGCTGAGCACTGTATATATATATATAAATATATATATATATATATATACATTTTTTTTTTTTTTTTTTTTTTTTTTGGCTTTAAGGGACTTTTTGAAGAGAATGACAAAAAATAATTTTATAATAATCCTAAAATCATAATATGATCAACATCTATAAAATGCATGCTGAATCACCAAACAGTGTCTCTGTGTGTGGTTGTGCATGCGTGTGTAAATGTGTATGTGACTGATTATCTCTGACAGAATGGCCTGTGTATATAGTGCTCAACAAAAATTCTTCTATAGAAAGTCTTATTCGTTATTTTGGCTGGAATAAAAGCATTTTTAAAAAACAAACCATTTTAAGGTCAATATTATTAGCCCCCTTAACCGATCATTGTCTACAAAACAAACCACTGTTATACAATGACTTGCCTAATCACCATAACTTGCCTAATCAACCTAATTAACCTAGTTAAGCCTTTAAATGTCACTTTAAGCTGAATACTAGTATCTTGAAAAATATCTAGTTAAATATTATGTGCTGTCATCATGGCAAAGATAAAAGAAATCAGTTATTAGAAATGAGTTATTAAAACTATTATGTTTAGAAATGTGTTGAAAAAAATTATTTCGGTTAAACAGAACTTGGGGAAAAACATAAAATAATTCAAATTTAACAGGAGGGCTAATAATTCTAATACCAAGTGTTATATATACAGTTGATGACTATATACAGTTGATGACTATATATAGTTGATGACTATATATAGTTGATGACTATATACAGTGGGTACGGAAAGTATTCAGACCCCCTTAAATTTTTCACTCTTTGTTATATTGCAGCTATTTGCTAAAATCGTTTTTTTCTGCATTAATGTACACAGAGACCTCAGACTGGGCCAAAGGTTTACCATCCAACAAGACAATGACCTTAAGCACACAGCTAAAATAACATAGGAGTGGCTTTACAACTACTCCGTGACTGTTCTAGAATGGCCCAGCCAGAGCTCTGACTTAAACCCAATTGAGCATCTCTGGAAAGACCTAAAAATGGCTGTCCACCAACGTTTACCATTCAACCGGACAGAACTGAAGAGGATCTGCAAGGAGGAATGGCAGAGGATCCCTAAATCCAGGTGTGAAAAAATTGTTGTATCTTTCCCAAAAAGACTCATGGCTGTATTAGATTAAAAAGACGCTTCTACTAAATACTGAGCAAAGGGTCTGAATACTTAGGACCATGTGATATTTCAGTTTTTCTTTTTTAATAAGTCTGCAAAAATGTCAACAATTCTGTGTTTTTCTGTCAATATGGGCTGCTGTGTGTACATTAATGAGGAAAAAATTAGTTTAAATGATTTTAGCAAATGGCTGCAATATAACAAAGAGCGAAAAATTTAAGGGGGTCTGAATACTTTCCGCACCCACTGTATGCATGTATATATATAGTCTGTCCATATCTGACAGAATGACCTGTGTGTGCGTGTGTGTGTTATAACATCTCCTGACCGTCTCTGACAGAATGACGGCCTCATTGGCCTGCAGAGGAATGTCGGTCGTCTTCAGCTCTTTATCGAACAGCTCCTGGTGTTTGCTGTTCCTCTTCTCCTTCTTTTTCTCCTTTCGCTCTTTCTCAGGCTCGTCTCGGTCCAGTTTATCCTGAGACTTAAAGTGCTGCTTCTTTGGCAGGAGAGGCTCCAAGGCAAATCTATGAGGAAGAGAGAAGAAAACTCAAGTCAAGAGGATGGAGAGATTTATTGGATCAGACCCCTGCGCTCTTTAATATCACACAGCAGCCTCTTATGAAGTCTTCAGCAAATATTAGCACTCGTTTGACATTTAGCTTCAACTTTCAACTCAAAAAAAGCACATTTCTGGTCTACAGTCTCCAGTGTCATGACAACCAAGCATATCAGTTAATTGAAAATGATGAATTAGATTTATATAACGTGCTATTTCTGAGATCACGGCTCAAGAAAAGTGAGCTTTTTTCACTTTTTTCCTGGTCAACTGAACATTTCATATTTGTGTCTCAAAATAAAAATAATAAAACTGGTTTTAAACAAAAAAGGTCTTCATTTAAATTAAATAACTAAAATAAATAAATGCACTCGGGTATAGGTATTGGGTAGCACGATCGCCTCACAGCAAGAAAGTCACTGGTTCGAGCCTCGGCTGGGTCAGTTGGCGTTTCTGTGTGGAGTTTGCATGTTCTCCCCGTGTTGGCGTGGGTTTCAAACATTCGCGTGGGTCCAAACACATGCGTTATAGGTGAATTGGGTGAGCTAAATTGTCCGTAGTGTATGTGTGTGAATGAGTGTGTATGGATGTTTCCCAGTGATGGGTTGCAGCTGCGTAAAACATATGCTGGATAAGTTGGCGATTCATTCCGCTGTGGTGACCCCAGATTAATAAAGGGACTAAGCCGAAAAGAAAATGAATGAATGAATAAATGCACTCATTAGCATTTTTAATCTGCCAGAATCTCTCTTTCAATACGTCAAAAAGTAAAATAAACATCAAAAAGCAAAATAAAAATAATACGTGAAAATGCCAGAAATATATTTAATGTATTAAACATGTTTTAACCAAGTACTCTAAACAAGCTTTTAATAATTCAATACAATAACTCAATGCAAGCAATAAATTAAGCTCTAAAAGAACAAAAGTCAATTCTTTAGGACTCACAACAGACTAATGCAATAAATCTCTGATTTGAGAAAACGGTAACTAAGTATCATTTAAAATCAACATAATCTGCATTAAGTATTTCATAAATCATAGAAAATCTGAAAGCACATGATTAATGAACATAAAACAGTGAGTAAAGGAACACTATTATACACACTGTTGTATACAGTGTTGGATGTAATTAAAAGTTTCAAAGCAACTATACTTTAATTCAACTATTTTTCCACTGAATAAGTAAACAAATGGGTTACTTTTCATATTTAGGTCATTTAATTACAGTTACTTGTAATGCAATTATTTGAAATACTGTACAAATAAATTCAAGCGTTATGTATAATTTAACGGAGATAAACAAAATAACTGTATTTTATTTGGGAACAAATTTAGTTTGCAGAATAATTCTATTTTTCCAACTAAAGAAACTGAGTAAGAAATCAATATCAATACATTGGCTATGTATGAAATATGACATTTTTTTCCAGAATTTGTTTTTATGTTTTGATAAATATCATGACAGAATGGCCTGTGTACATAGTGCTCAACATAAATTCTCCCATAAAAAGTCTTATTCATTTAATTTTGGCCGGAATAAAAGCATTTATTAAAAAAACAAACCATTTTAAGGTCAATATTATTAGCCCCCTTAACCGATCATTGTCTACAAAACAAACCATCATTATACAATGACTTGCCTAATCACCATAACTTGCCTAATTAACTTAGATAAGCCTTTAAATGTCACTTTAAGCTGAATACAGGTATCTTGAAAAAATATCTAGTCAAATATTATGTGCTGTCATCATGGCAAAGATGAAAGAAATCAGTTATTAGAAATGAGTAATTAAAACTATCATGTTTACACCCGCTTCGAATGTTGTCACTCGATTGAATGGGCGTTATCAGTGGTAATCAGCTGATAGATATGGGCTAGTAGGGGCCTTCTGCGGCTACTAGTAGGCACAGAAGGCTGTTATCATCCATCCACATGGTATATCAGCTATACTAATAGAGAAGACTCCAGATCCAGATTTGTTTTTTACATTACTGTAACGGTTGGGTTTAGGGTTGGGGTAGGGGCAGACGTTAATAAAATACAATTAATGTGAAATTTAATAAATAATATAAATAATTCTTGTTAACTTCCGGCCGTATGTGATCTATAGCTGATTAACCATGTGGATGGATGATAACAGCCTTCTGAGCCTACCAGTAGGCGCAAAAGGCCCCTATTGGCCCATAACTATCAGTTGATAACCACTGATAACGGCCATTCAATCCAGTGATAACATTCTAATCGGCTGGTTTAGAAATGTGTCGAAAAAAAATCTTCTCTCCATTAAACAGAACTTGGGGTAAAATATAAATAATTAAAATTTAACAGGAGGGCTAATAATTCTGATATCAAGTGTTATATACAGTTATTGACTATATATTATTTTTCAACCAAAGAAACTGAGTAAGAAATCAATTCATCAATACATCGGCTATGTATGAAATATGAAATTTGTTTTTAATTTTTTTTTAATGTTTTGATTAATATAAAGGTATAAAAATAAAGGCTTTTATGAAGGTAAAAACCCTGTTTGAATCATCATCATTTTATTTAAAAATGTTTCATGTAAAATGTTTAATTTCTATTGTCTTTAAACCACACTGAACTAAACTACACTGAACTTCAACTCTGTAATCTGGACTCTACTAGAACTATGTTCAGCTGCTTTGACAATCTATATTGTGAAAAGCGCTATATAAATAAACTTGACTTGACTTGTCTACTCTATACATTGAGATTTATAGGAATTTTAAGCAGTACCGAGTCAAGTAATTCAATTACTTATTGGGTAATTTGATTATTTTTCAGATAAATTAGAAAAGTAATCTAAATAAATGCATATAGATTACAATTAGTAATTAATTACTTTGAAGTTTTGAAGTAAATTACACTGTACAGTATGTTAACCATACACAAAAAAATCCATAAATTAGCAGTCTTCAGTATTTTGTGATTCATGTTCTATTTTTTGTGTGTCCCCCCTTTAATTCATGCTTTTGAATTGCATTATGGGATCTTTCTTCCAGCAACTTTCAACCCAAAAAGAGTGACTTATTAACATTTTGAATAGTTTAAAGTGATATATTGTCTGGGTTGGTGTTGTATATTACGCTACAAAAACCTTCCAATAAACTGCCAGTACATTTTCTGTTACTTATTTCTATGTATATTTGATTTCTTATACATTTCAAATGTCAATAAAAGTCACTCTGTTAAACTGTAGAGTTGAATTTTGAACACCAAAAGTCGACAGAGCAGAGATCAAGCTCCCATAATGCAATTCACAACCTAAATAAATAAACAGAAAACACTTGTGAATCACAAAATATGGAAACTCTTAATTAAGTTATTTTTTACAGTGTAGACAGGACAGAGTCCAAAAAACTTGCATCATCACTATTGGATTTCAGCTCCAAAACCCAGAACGAACTAGTTTCTTTAAATTGCAACGATGCCGGCTTTAAAACATACATCATCCATGCAAACAGCATTAAAGTGTGTGTGTGTGAGAGATTTCTGCTGACCTCCCTCATAATAAGATGCTTTTTGCACATCGAGAAGAAGCCGGAAAAAGAGAAGCCGAATCTCAATCACAATCTTGGGCTCAAGCGAATCAAAGCGCTTTAATGAGATGGATTAACTAATCAAATGAAAGCTCTTGTGAAACGCTGCCCTTCACAATTAAATACCAGCGGAGGGCATCGCTGATAGAATCGCTCTCTTCAAACATGCACTAATTAATCTTTAAGGTTGGCATCTGTGTGTTCGCCACGCTAGACTGGCATCAACCTTTCAGACCGTCAGTGAAACAGACTCGACTAAGCAGAGAGACACAAGTAGATGTGATTTACGGTGATTTTAGCATGGTCTGAGTTAAAGGGTTAGTTCACTAAAAAAAATTATATTTACTCACACTCAAAGGGGTTCCAAACATTTATGAGCTTGTTTATTCTGTTGAACACAAGATATAAACTGAAAACCTATAACTAATGACTTACACAGTAAGGAAAACAAATATTATGAAAGTCAATAGTTACAGGTTTTAGCATTCATCTAAATATCTTCTTTTGTGTTTATATTCTTAAAGACTAAAGAAGGTATTTTGAAGAAAATTGAAACCTGTAACCATTGACTTCCATAGTAGGAAGACTAATACTAAGAAAGTCAATGGTTACAGGTTTTCAGCATTCATCTAAATATCTTCTTTTGTGTTTATATTCTTAAAGACTAAAGAAGGTATTTTGAAGAAAACTGGAACCTGTAACCATTGACTTCCATAGTAGGAAAACTAATACTATGAAAGTCAATGGTTACAGGTTTTCAGCATTTAAGAATGTATTTTGAAGAAAACTGAAAACTCGTAACCATTGACTTCCATAGTAGGGAAAACTAATACTATGGAAGTCAATAGTTACATGTTTCCAACATTCTTCAAGATATCTTCTTTTGTGTTCAACAGAAGAAAGTCAAATGAGCAAAAAGTGAGTAAATGATGACAGAATTTTCGTTTTTGGGTGCACTATTAGTTAAAATCGTTAGGCATGGTAAAATGTTAGTAAAAAAATTATACAAATATAAATTCTTATATACAAGTAATTTATATATTTTCATTTACATCGTTTACATTTTCTTAAATAAACAGTTTTTAAAATTATATATGCACTATAAAAAAATTTACAAATCAAAGTATCAAAATAATTAAATTAAAAAATACATTAATTAAAAAAATGTTTTGTACATGCACATCTACTTGATCAGTAAAGCTAATTTTCTGGAAGCGAATGAAACTTGTTAATGTGCAATAAACTGATGTTTGTGCGGGCGCATTGAGTATAAACGCCTGGACAGAAGTGACAGAGCACAATTACAAAGAGAAAGGAAGTAAATAAAAACACTCCAGCTAAGGAAGTGTTCAGTACCACAGCAAAAAGAAGCAAATAAATCATTGTCAAAAGTTCAGCTTATTTAAAAGAGGTCTGGATCAGCGCTCTGCTAATATGGGCTTTTCACTCGCTGAAATCTAGAAAGAGATTTATATTCAGTCATTTTGTATAAACACACATAAATAACAGATGCAAAATGTAGGAAATCAGATCTAATATGTATAATTTTAGGTTTTAAATTTGTTTATAGGCGACACGGTGGCTCAGTGGTTAGCACTGTCGCCTCACAGCAAGAAGGTCGCTGGTTCGAGTCCCGGCTGGGTCAGTTGGCATTTCTGCGTGGAGTTTGCATGTTCTCCCCGTGTTGGCGTGGGTTTCCTGTGGGTTCCTTCTGTTGTGGTGACCCCTGATGAATAAAGGGACTAAGCCGAAGGAAAATGAATGAACGAATGACATTTGTTTATTAAATACTGGATGTGTTGACTACTATTTAAAGGGATAGTTCACACAAAAATGAAAATTCTGCCATCATTTACTCACTCTTGATCAAAACTTATTTGAGTTTCTTCTGTTAAACAAAAAAAATAATAGAACATTTTTTTCACTATTATGAAATTTGATGAGTCCCAGCAGCCAGCATTCTTCAAAATATCTACTTTTGTGTTCAACAGAAGAAAGAAACTCATAAACATTTAAAACCACAAAAGGAAGAATACATTTTGAGGTAATTTTCATTCTTTTGGGTGAACTATCCCTTTAAGATACGATAAAAAAATAAAAATATTATAAAAAATAAAAATATTATATAAATATTATAATATTATATTATAAATATGAATAATTTTTGAAGTTTCTTCTGCTTTTGAAGGTAGTATTTAATTTAAAAAACAATACATTTCTGAAAAATTATTAAAATCTACAATAACCTATTTCTATTTTATCAAATATTAAAAATAAATAAATAATAATAATAAATAATAAAAAAATATATTCACATCCATCAAACGCTGAATTTTCAGCATTATTACTCCAGTCTTCAGTGTCACATGATCATTCAGAAAACACTCTAATCTGCTGATTTAATGCAGATTAAATGTTGAAAACGACTGTGATGCTTTCAGGATTGTTATGTTTTGACGAAGAGAAGGTTAATTTATTTGAAACAATCTAAATGTCTGAACTGTGATCAATGTAATCCACCTGTGCTAAATCAAAGCATTGATTTATTTCTGGAAAGCACATACCCGTCTGATCCCGGTCTGGATGGCGAGTTGTCTGAGGATAAGGAGGTGACGGATGCCACAGACAGAGGCCTCTGAGACGACGGCATGGTGAAGGAGCGAACCATCGATCGAGGTCGACTGCCACGCCGCTCGTCCATCATCAGAGGCTGAAACACACATACACGCACACACACACACACACAAACACACACACTTTATCACACCACAACGTCACATCAGAGAATAAACTCTAAAGTCAATATTTCTTGCACCCAAAAAATAAAAATTAATAAAAAAATAGAATTTTCTCCTCAATCCTGTTTTGTAATTTAAATAAATAGTTTGACCCAAAATGAAAATTGTCATCATAAAATCCACTTGTTCAAAATGTGCTTTTTTCTTTTGTTTAAACTCGAAGGAAGATATTTTGAAAAATGTTGAAAACCCTTAGCCATAGATCTCTATATTGATGTCAATGGGTTATATATTAATATTATTAATTATTAATATTAATGTCAATTTCTAACATTCTTCAAATTGTCTTATTTTGTGCTCAACAGAAGAAAAAACTATTTTTACCTTAAATTTAATTGATTTTACAATTAAATATTATTAATAAAAAATTTATAAAAACGTAAAATTAAAATGATTAAAATAGTATTAATAGTATATAATTTTATTACTATTATTATTTAATTATTATTTAATTATAATATTATTACTATATTTATTATTATTATTAAATATATAATAATTTTTTTACATTAAAATTAAACATTAAAATTATTAATTTATTTTATTTTTAATTTTACAGTGTAATATTTCAAACAGACTTCTCCAAAAATTTATATCTGGATCATTGTGTTTTCAGGCTGGTCTAGATCAGCATTTGCTGCTATCCAAAAAGTCCCTTTTGTGGTAGTCCATGAACTTTGTAACTAGTCTGCAGATCTGAATTTTCTTTTTTTGGGGGGTGCGCTATTCCTTTAACTATAAAGATACCCACAATGTGAAAGTTCCCACCCTCACTGTCTTAATATAACTTCAACAGAACAAAAATCACAAAACCAGACAACAGCAGGAGAGCGCAAGGAGATTACTGCTGATTTTCAGTCTCCATTCTTTATTTCTACGAGTGAAATATCATTATCTTCTCCTCTAGGCTGCCCTTGAAACACACACACACACACAGCTCAGATCACGTTCTTTCACACACTGTATAGGAGGCTTTGCTGCTAATTCTAGCGCCGGTGCAGAGCGCAGTGATCAATAGCTGCCAGATACAGTAACCCTCTATGTGTGTGTGTGTCTCTCTCTCTCTCTCTCTCTCTCTCTCTCAGGCTTAGGCATGGGATGAAAACCGGCTACAAGGTCTACTGCGGTTTGGAAAAGTCAAGGTTTTAAAACCCGTAAAATATTCTGTTATATCGTTCCTATGGTACATATACCATAGGAACGATATAACAGAATATTTTACCGGTTTGCCTTATTAACCTAACTTGCCCATTTAACCTGATTAATCTAGTTAAGCCTTTAAACTGCACTTTAAGTTGACTACTAATATCTTTCAAAATAGCTAGAAAATATTACATACTATTAAAAAGTTATTACGTTTAAAAATGTGTTTAAAAAATCTTCTCTTCATTAAACATCACAACATTTTACAGTATGTATATATACATGATTGAAATTAGTATGTAATAGATCACATTGCAATACACAAATGAAAATGCCATACTCATTTTAACAGTCTTAACTCATTAACTAAATTGTGAAGATTAAATTACAGTGTCTTAACTTTGATTAATTGAGATTAAAATTAAAAAGCTAATCAATGCAAACACCTTATATCGTTCCTACGGTATATGCAAGTTCTTTTTGTTTGTTTTTTTTACATGTTTTTACCCCTATTTAGTTTTGTAGGGCTACAGTATCTCCAGCAGAAAAGCACCATCCACATCGAAAGCTACTGGTCAGCCCAAGATTCAGGAAACATTCATTCATTTTCTTTTTGGCTTAGTTCCTTTTATTAATCAGGGGTCGCCACAGCGGAATGAACCGCCAACTTATCCAGCATATGTTTTACACAGCGGATGCCCTTCCAGCTGCAACCCATCACTGAGAAACACACACATTCTGACAATTTAGCTTACCCAATTCACCTATAGCTTTTGGAGCACCCGGAGGAAACCCACGCCAACACGGGGAGAACATGCAAACTCCACACAGAAATGTCAGCTGACCCATTCGAGGCTCAAACCAGCGACCTTCTTTCTGTGAGGCGATCGTGCTACCCACTGCGCCACCGTGACGCCCGATTCAGGAAACATTTGAGAAACAAATCACTTATAAACCAACATCCAAGCCTGCTATAGAGCTGAACAGTGCAGTGGCTTATTTATATCCACAGGAAAGAGAGACCTCCAAACATGCCTTTTAAAGCTGTAAAGAAATCTGTGTTTTTGAAACTAATGAAGACAGTAGAAGTCAATGATTTACTTGAATTATTTAGCCAGACGTTTACTGCTCCAAAATATTTTAGACATTTTAGGAGAACTTATTTTAGAGCAGTAATCACAATATCATGAAACTGTGATATTTATATCCAAGGTTATCATACCATCAGAAACTTATACCAGCTCATGACTACACTGTTAAACATCTGCTAATGATGAAGTGTTTTTCGTTTATTTACGGTTGTGAACTGCATTATGGGATGTTGATCTCTGCTCTGTCAGCTTTTGAATTCAACTCTACAGTTTAACAGAGTGATTTTTATTGACATTTTAGTAGTTTGAAATCACATAATGCATAAGATTCTCTATAATATATAGAGAAATAAGTCTGTAAAATAGCAGAAAACGTACTGGCAGTTTATTACAAGGTTTTTGTAGCGTAATTTACAACACCAACCCAGACAGTATATCACTGCAAACTATATAAAATGTTCATAAACGTCGCTTTTTACAACTTTTCAAGGTTAAAAATTGTTGGAAGAAAGATAATGCAATTCAAAAGCAGAAATAAATGGGGAAAAACATTGAATTACAAAGCTGATCATTTACAGCTATTTTTTTTAACCATGTACTCAGGCTTTATCTCTCTTTCTCTTCCCGCCTTCCACACACTTCTGTCCCATCTCTCTATCTCTCCTAAAAACTCCCACCCAGCGCCTCCTGTCAGGGATCTGAGCCCATCTGTCCAGACAGGAGGAGTGTGTGATGCTTTAGAGAGTGTTTAGTAAAGTCTTTGTCACTCAGTGTGTCTTAAAGTGCTGTGGAAACTAACAGATCTCTCACACTAGTTTACTTCACTCCACACAATGCAATGCCAGGTCACATTAATGTTGTTTATAAACAGCTGAAGGCTAAATGATCAGCCCTCCTGTGAATTTTTTTATTCTTTTTCAAATATTTCCCAAACTGTGTTTAATAGAGGGCGTCACGGTGGCGCAGTGGATAGCACAATCGCCTCACAGCAAGAAGGTCGCTGGTTCGAGCCTCGGCTGGGTCAGTTGGCGTTTCTGTGTGGAGTTTGCATGTTCTCCCCGTGTTCACGTGGGTTTCCTCCGGGTGCTCCGGTTTCCCCCACAAGTCCAAAGACATGTGGTAGCTGAATTGGGTAAGCTAAATTGTCCGTAGCGTATGTGTGTGAATGAGAGTGTATGGATGTTTCCCAGTGATGGGTTGCAGCTAGAAGGGCATCCGCTGCGTAAAACATATGCTGGATAAGTTGGCGGTTCATTCCGCTGTGGCGACCCCAGATTAATAAAGGGACAAAGCTGAAAAAAGAAAATGAATGAATGAATGAATGTCAAGTCTTATATTATGCTGATACTGATACCGATTATTGGCTGACATAGTAGTGCATTTTGAAAAAGAAAGAAAAATATATAAACACAAACCGTAAATTCAGGAACATTTAATGCATCGATTATCAATCAACAATAGCATTAAATAATTACAAATGATTTTCTATAGCAGCAGGATGTGAATACGCATCATATCTCATGTTTAAACTGTATACGGGTCATTGTACAACTACAATGGCATTTGTGTTTTAAAAATGAGACTCATAAATCCTATTTTATAGCTATGCTATACTGCGTCATTTGTCTTTTTTTCTCATTTCATCCAAGGTCATACTAAATATTTAGGTTTTTCTTTTTTTAGTAAACGAAATGCACCATGCTGCTTTGTCATTGCTGTTAGATCTAATTAACGGTAATGACTCTCAATATCACCTCTGATGAACTACATGATTAAGGCTGAGGAAGTTATTACAAAAATGACCAGGATAACCGAAGACAAATTTGGTGATACTGCTATCATAATTTGATTAACTATATATTGCCACTCATTTAAAAAATAAATAATAAAATGATAAATTATATAACATCTATATGCATGCAGACATACATTTAATAACCATTTGACACATTTCCTGTTTCATTAAGTTTCTCACCCAAGAGACATTTTGTTATTTTAATTAATAACATTTTATTTTAGGCAAAAAAGATTACATTTGAAAGTATTTTTACGAGCATGTGTCCATTATGTAGTTAAAGTCAAAAGTAGTCAGCATGATGAATACTTTTATACATAAAAAGTATATTGCATCCATGTTAGGTGCATTGATGTAAACTTGTGTAAATGATGTAAAAATATGGGTGAAATAATGTTCCATAATTATTCAGTGTATAACAGGTGTAAAAATTAAATGACTTACTTAATCTTGCCTTCGGGCTTTAAATTGAATAAAGTAATGAGTGATCATACTAAATTTGATTATATTTCAAATGATTAAACCTTCTTGCAGACAAATCAAAACTAAAACAACCAATAGTGTTTTGAAGGACATTGCAAAGTACAGAGATTTAAAATCACAATTAATGGACCAAATCATGATCTCAAATTAAAGTATTTAATGTCATCAAATGACTCTCGTCCTAAACCTTTATACTGAACTTCTGTAAATCATGGCAAAAATGCATGACAGTAATTATTCATTGAATATTTTTATAGTTGGCTTATAAAACTTATCAAGACTGAGAAATCTATTAAAGCAAGTTAAAATGTTTAACAGAGCAACTGACCCAAACCCATCTAACAGCTGCCATGACTTTAGTGCTGTTCACAATGGATATTATTAAAAAGCAGCAGATT
>CAIGQV010019178.1:3581618-3608469 GCA_903798115.1 Danio jaintianensis | reverse complement strand
TGTGTGTGTGTGTGTGTGTGTGTGTGTGTGTGTGTGTGTGTGTGTGTCACAATCATATGCTGAGAGGATACACTGTCCGGAGGAGGTCCGGATGTCCTCGCTGGGAGGCGTGGTGGTCTTCATCTTCTCAGCGTTGGGGAATTGAGTGAGCAGCCGGGCCTCGAAATCCTCCCAGCGCTCATATTCCTTTCCCCGGTAGATGAACATCTTATTCTGGAGAAGAAAAGAAGATTAATCTCAAGATGAAACTTCTGACTTCTGATTTATTTTGATCACTTTTCTGTGCACGCCATTCTAATCTATGAATGCTATTAGAACAATATGATTTTCAAAGCACTGCATTTTCTATAATACAAAAAAAAAAAAGTATAACTTCATTAACACACCAGATTGAACAAATAAAGAGAAATGCAACACAAATACAGTGGGGGAAATAAGTATTAAACACGTCACCATTTTTATCAGAAAACATACTTCTAAAGGTGCATTTGACATGAAATTTTCCCCGGATGTTGGTAACAACCAAAGAAATCCACATATGCAAATAAAACAAAACTAATTAGTTTACAAATGAAGTTATGTGTAATAAAATACAATGACACAAGGAAAAAGTATTGAACACATGAAGAAAGGGAGGTGTAGAAAGGCAGTGAAAGCCCAGACAGCAGCTGAAATCTCTCAGTAGTTCTTCAGCAACCCTCTGCCCTTCCTCAGTGTAAATGAATATCAGCTGCTTCAGTCCAACATCTTCATTAGCAGGAGGATGAAGATGAAACCAGGGTGGACATTTCAGCAAGACAATGATCCAAAACACAGCCAAGGAAACTCTCAAAATGCTTTCAGAGAAAGAAAATAAAGCTGCAGAATGGCCCAGCCAATCACCTGACTTGAATCCAATAGAGAATACAAAATAAAACTCAGATTTGATGGACGAGACCCACAGAACCATCAAGATTTTGACACTCGGTTGAAGTCTGTGAAAAACTCACACCAGAGCAATGCATGTGACTTCATTCTCCATATGAGAGGCGTCTTTAAGCTGCCATCACCAATAAAGCCTTTTATATAAAGTATTAAATACGTTTCAGTAGTTCAGCACTTTCTCCTTCTGTCATTTTATTGTTATTAAACAATCATTTTTCAGATTTGTTTTGTTTTTTACCAAAATCTGCTTCAATTCCACGTCAACAGCTCGCTTAGAAATATTATTCCCAGGAAAAAAACATGACATGTTCAATACTTATATTCCCCCACTGTAAATAATCAGATTCACAAAAACGATGAGCACTAACAGATTCAGATCTGGTTTTCAAGTGTTGTATGCAAAAACAGGATGAACATAAAAACACTTCAAATCTGGAGTGTGTATCATTACAAACACTTCAGTGAAGCACGTCTAGAAGACATCTACATATGAAACAATGGAAGAATATGAGCAGTTTCTTAACCCAACAGAGGGCTTTTGCAATAGCAAAAAATAACCTAAAAGTATGCAAATTTCAGACAGCAAATATAGACCCAAGTGCTGTTTAAGAGAGAAGGTTTTCCTCAACACATTTTAAAACATAATAGTTGTATTAACTTCTAATAACTTTATTTTGTCTTTGCCATGATGACAGAACATAATATTTTACTAGTTATTATATTACAAGATACTAGTATTCAGCTTAACTAGGATAATTAGGTTAAATAATTAAGTTAATCCAGCCAAACTAAAAGATTTTAAAATATATAATAATAATCAATCACTACTAATTGTCTTCAACTGTACATAAGTATTATATTATGTATTATATTATGCAAGAGGTACACAAATTGGGATCACATACAAATGGAAAAGAAGAACAAAACAAAACAAAACAAAGAACAGAGGAAAAAAACAAAACAAAAAAAAAAAAAACTACAAAAGAGTCAGGTACCGACAGGTGTGTGTGTCAATCGATTGAAACAAAATTAACTACTTGATCGCACATTTTTTTTGCAATTAATCGCAATTGAAAGACTGATACTTGTAATTTTGGCAATTCAAATGTAAGTTAATGTAAACTCAAGAATTCAAAATTTAAAATATGATTGTTTATCGGAATTTTTGTTTAACTTGTAACACAGATTTCTTCATGTAAACAACATACCCGCAATAAACCTCAAGATCCTCAAACTGTTGGCTTGAAAGCCATATTTATTACAGCAATAAAAAAACACAGGCATGTAAGAGCCATTTGAATTTCAAAACAATCAATGCCAATAAAAAACAAAAGTGATGTCCATATTGGATTCTAAGTGGACTGCAATAAAATTCCAAAATACAGGCATTGCAAATATGGAAATTGGAAAATTATAATAATAAAGTAATGAATAAAAACAACTGTACTCATTGAAAAGTTGTATTGCTGAGAGTTGAGAACATTAATTATAAAGTAGAAACAATTTTGCTTAGTCCTGCTTTACATTCAGCCAGTTGCTGAGACAGACCACTCTGTTGACTTCATCAGGGGACAATGTGGCCCTTTTCTTCTGAACGATGTGACCTCAGTCTCTAACAAGTAGGGTTGGATACCGAAACCCGGTGCCTAATTTCGGTGCCACTGGTGCTGCTGCGACAAGAACGTAAGAAGCATCAAGGGGTACATCAAAGGCACACATAGGTACGCGTTGTGTCACACCAAAGACTATAGAATTCTTACAAGGACTTTGGTCACACCATCTCTAAACATTAAATTCTAAACAACTTTGAGGGATACGGACACCATTGGCGATGTTAGGCAGTTGTTCTTGTATGGGAATGCACGTAGGCTATGTATGCAACGCGCGCAGTACAGCGCACCCGGTGAGGAGTGACTTCTTTCAGATTCATCAACACACATGATCGCGTTCATCAAATTTGCTTAAACTAAGCGTTCTAAAATATGGCTATATTTACAAGCAAGGATTCTGACACAGCAACGTGAAGCAGATGCTTTACAAAAGTTGCGTGTAAGGGGGGAAACACGTCAAACTTAATGAAACATTTGAGGGCACATGGAATCAACTTAAAGGTAGAGGAATGTACTGTCTCTGACAACTTGAGGCATCATCTGGCAATTTCACGGAGTACGTTTACATGGACACCAATACTCAGATTTTAATATTATTAAGACAATACTCAGATACTTTTATTTTCTTTCTATCCGGCGTGCGGTTTCTAATTCCATTAAAACAACACTCTTCCAGCAGTCCTTACTTCATATTTTCATCCAATAATTGTCACGGGGCATGAATAATATGTTGCTGAATGAAAGTGAAACTGCCGAACTGCAGTTAAAGTCGGAAAATAAATAATGAAACACCCGAACTTACATGAAACTCCGGAGGAAACGTGGATAGCCTGGTCAACATGAATTGTTTTATACTAAAACTTTCCTTCTAAAAGTCCTTCCTTGGTCTTATCCATATTTCTTTGCATGTTGAACACATGTCGGCCACAACAGGACATAAAAAAACTGCAACCACGTTAATTGAGTTAACTTTTTTTAATGCGTTAAATATTTCAAATTAATCGCATGCCTTAAAGCGCTAATTTTGACAGCACTAATATATATATACATATATATAAACCAATCAGTGGTAAGGAGTGGCAACAATGATAGTAACGTAAAGACCGTCATATTGAGCCTTCTCATTTATGGCTCCTAAACTCTGGAATAGCCTTCGTGATAATGTCCGAGGCTCAGACACACTCTCTCAGTTCAAAACTAGATTAAAGACCTATCTTTTTAGTAAAGCATACACTCGGTGTGATGGAACGGTGTGATGCATGAATGTGCTCCACGCAGGTTTTGGCATCTCGTTTATATACACTATGAACAGCAGCTACGCTAATTATTCTCTTTATTTTCTATTTCCACCTGGGGATACTCATCCCGAGGCCCCCAGAGACTATGCAGCGCCACTAATGCAATACAAGGCCTGTGAAGAGTGATCCCAAGGTTTCCATAATCCCGGACCAGGCCGTATCCTGAGCAGCTGCTGTGGTGGTCATGGAGGAGTGGAGAGCATGAGACTGATTCCTGTGAGACCCCAGTAACAGACGAGTCTTCGCTGACGTCCAGCGTTCTCCAGCCTCCGACGCCTAGACTGCAGCTCTACACAAGACGTTTGGCCATAGGAGAAATGGTTGTGCCCAACTGAGCCTGGTTTCTCTCGAGGTTTTTTTTTCCTTCACCTTCGCAAATTGGTGAAGTTCGTTCCTCGCCGCTGTGGCCACTGGCTTGCATGGTCCGTGACTTGTAGAGCTGCGCATCGATGGATTTGTTCTTCAGTGTTTGGACTCTCAGCAGTGAAAATTAAACCACACTGAACTGAACTGAACTTAAACTCTAAAAACTGAACGGACACCATTTCAATTCACTATAATCTTCTATGTGAAGCTGCTTTGACACAATCTACATTGTAAAAGCGCCATAGAAATAAAGATGAATTGAATTGACAGTATAAAAGGACAACAGTAATAATAACAACCACAACAATAATAATAATTATAACAACAAGTACTACACCACCAACTACTACTACTACTACGACTACTACAACAGCATAATGTTTTATGATGTCTAAGTCTGTTAATCTTTATACTAGCATAAGATGGTCAAATAAGTAATCGGACCATCAAATAATCAGCTGTCAATCAAAACATTTGATCAAAACACAGTCAAGTAATACTGAAAACATTTCACAGCACTCAGCCAAGAACATTCTGTATTTCATAGAGTTTTAACATTGAATCTCAAAATAGAGGCGTTTGCAGTCTGGAAACGCTCAATTACTGCACATTCGCATAAAGACGCCGTCAATCATCTGCGCCCACCGACAACACTGACGACATGTTTCCACTCGCAGCGTCTGTGTGAACAACTACACTGTGTGCACACAAACACCCACACACACATCAGCTGAGGGAACATTTGGAATACTAAATTCCCTTACAGAAAAATTACATGAGCTTCATATGAGGTAAAAGTGGAACACATTTGAAACACAATCGAAGCATTTTGGAAAATATTCATGAAAAAAAGCACTTTTTTTAATAATAATAAACAAAAAAAAACCAAAATGACATTTCATGTGTTTTACATGTGTTCCTTCACATGTGACACTCTTGTGGTTTTCTGTAAGGGTTGCCAATATGCACCGAATTGAAGTTTATTTAACAATACATGGCCACATTTAGAGGGGTCCTATTATGCATTTTATATTAGATGCAATATGGTATCTTAAGTGTCTTTGACGAACTTGTCTGTCAAGGTAACATTTAAAAATATATGTGAACAACCTTAAGATCAGATGTAGAAATAGAACAGACTTGCGAATTAAAAAGCAAACCAATAAACAGCTGTAAATAAAAATAAGCTTAGTAAATAAGCTTAACTAAACCTTTAATAAATATCATATAATATTAAAATAATAGAATATTTTTTAAAAGTATTAAATAACATAAAAATATTAATTAATATAATAATCGATTGAATAGTTAAGGTAATTCATGCTTTTTGGTCATTGTATAATTTGAAACTAAAGTATCATAGATTTTCTTTGTAAATATTTTTATAAATATTTTAATAACTTTTTAAACCAGCAAAGTATAACTGAAATACAAATGCTAATAAAATAAGCTAAAATGAAAAGTAATAGCATATTAGTAGCAAGTTAAATTAACAAATTAAATAGATTGAACAAATCACAATTGAGTTGTCCCAAAAAAATTCTCAAGAAATGTGTGATTTCAGCTTATTTTTAATAAGTAGTTTGAACAAGCAGCAAAAATCATTTTTGAATGTAAATATCACATACTATTTAAATAATAGAAAAAATATATAAAATATATATATTATAAAATTATTAATTAAAATAATGAAATATTTAAGTCAATTAATGTTTTTTGATCAATGTATAATTTGAAATTAAAGTTTCTCAGTTCATAAATAAATAAATAAAGAGTAAAAAGTGTAGACTAGATATAAGGATGAAACAAGAAACAAAAACACAAAAAAGAAAAGTATGAAAAAAGCATGAAAAAATGACCTTCATATTTCAAAAGAAAAAATAATCTGTTAGTTGAAAGATTCATGTGAAGAACTTTTTGAAACCAGCAAAGTATTACCGGCATACATCTGCTAATAAAAGAAGCTAAAATAAAAGATAATAACAAATTATTAAACCACAAACAAAAACAAAACCAGAATCAGAAATTGAATACGTATTTAGACAGTTGTTTCGTTAGCATCTGAAAACAGTGCACACACACACGCATACACACGCACACACAAGCACACACACACACACACACACACACCGGCTGCCACACACATTTCAGATGCTCAATTAGTGGAATGTGAACTGGAGGTGAAATATGCCCAGGGCCGTTTTCAAATCTGCTTTGAGCGATAAGGTGACAAATTGCAGCGGGTGTTTTCACAGTGCCACTGATTCCAGGCACGGCGGAATAAACCGGCAGCGCTCGCATGCACGACTCCACACGCATACAAAAGTGGCACTTTGAGGAGGGAGAGGAGATTGCGAGACGTTTTCTATTTCAAAAGCCAAAGCTTCTCTCCGAGGAGCAGCATGTCAACACTAGCAGGAGGCGACTGGCCTTTAGATGGACGATTTATGTTTTCTTCCCAGAGCGGCTGGTGGTAGACGCGTGACCGCAGGCGGCTGGGAGAGTATTAAAAGAATTACAAATATATCTGAAGCGATTCACTCCCACAGCCGCACGCTTAAACACACACACGAGCTGAGGAAGGTGAATGATTCAATTTCATCATCAATGACTGCGAGAGTCTGGCCTGGAAAATGCAAAGAAATATGAAACGGAGAATAAAAAGCACAAATGCTACCGCGTTATCTTTTTTCACTATTCACCATTTAATTTTCCGTTATACTGCATACTTCATTATGCTTTCAACCGCTGTTTTGGACAGCTTTGACGAGTTTGTCAGTTTGTAATGTTTAAAAATGTATGTGAACAATTATAAGATCAGATGTGGAAATAGGACAGACTTGAAAATTAAAAAGCTAACTTCCATGCAAACAAACAATGAATTAATAAATAGCTGAATTGGATAATGTAATTTAAGTGAATATAAATAAGTTTAGTAAGTTTCAAAAAACTAAACCTTTAAAAAATATCACATAATATTTAAATAGAATATTTTTATATTATAATAGAAAATCAAATAAATATAATATACAATTATTAATTGATATAACAATTGAATATTTAAGATAATTCATGTTTTTTGGTGAATGTATAATTACAAATTAAAGTTTATTATAGTCTTTTGTGTACAAATAAATAAATATAAAATGATTAATTAATATAACAATTGAATATTTAAGAATATTCATGCTTTTTAGCCATTGTATGACTTGAGTGCACCCCATTATGAAAATTAATAGTTTTCTCCATTTCTCAGAGAATATAGGCGATGTATTTTGGTGCATTTGAACAAAACAGATTTATTAAACAGATATAGTTATTAAAATAATATTTTAGTCACCAAACATATTAAGAAATGGAAAGATAATACGAATAAATTCAATGACTGATTCAATGAGTTTATCATATCTTAGTATTTGTATCAAAAAATATATATATATATATATATATATGAGCAATATCACACCTTAGTGTCCCACCAGTGACTATATACAGCCACATCGCACTGCTACGTGTGTGATATTGCGTTTATACAACAGTTCAATGGCATAATCGTGTGTATAAAAAAGAATATAAAACACGGAGTCTCAAAAATCCTTTTGTATGAGGAACTACTTTCTTCCGCCGTTCATTCACATCTGCAGCTGACGTCAGAACAGCAGAAACCATTCCTCATTTACTAACGTCACTTTAGAGCTAGTATTTGAATGATTCTCCAGCGTAATGTCTAAAGTGATGACAAAACAGGTGATTTAGCTGACATTTTAATATTATAAGGCTGAACAGCATGAAATGCCATCAGTCTACAGAGATTTCCCAGTATTTCTCTGTTGCAGTTGGGAGATCACAATAATTAACCCCAAAAAAGTCAGAACAAAGCAAACACTACCAGATTACTATGGCAAAAATACAGCACTACAACATACAAAAGAGAGAGATCGACTTAGAGTGTCACTCACCTGTTCTGTAATGATTTGTTAAAAAATAATAAATGCTGTTTTTCTCCCCTAAGGACCAATTATGCGGTCTCTGTCGCCATCTTGTGGCGGAACGTCAACCGTCTTTGCTCTGCTCAGTATGACAGGCTGATGGATGCCAAAACGCTGAATCTCCGAAATTATAAATATTTAAAATAGGCACTATCCTTATAAATAAACTGCATAGTTGCAATCTAAACAACTACATTCTCGACTAAAAAAGCCTCAAAAGTACATTATGTTGCCCAACAGCTGCAATATTTGTCAAACTGTAGTCCTCTGCTTGCCACTCGTGTGGGCGGAGTAACACACCAGTGTGAAGAGGCTGTACGAGTGCTGATATTTCTTAATATCTCTTTAATATCAGATTCGAGAACCAGACAGAACTGTTGTATATATATATATATATATATATATATATTATGTGTGTGTGTGTGCAAAGAGTAAAAGTGTAGATTAGAAATAAGGATGAAATAAGAAACAAAAACACAAAAAAGAAAGAATATTGAAATATGCAATTATTCAAATTATTTCTTATTTTGAAACTGAAAGTCAAGGTCTGGTAAAAAAAAAAAAATCTATGCATAAAAGATGTTTAAAAAAACATAAAATGACCTTCATCAAAAAAATAAAAATAATAAAATCTGTTACATTGAATGAAAATCCGCACCTAGAACATGAAAAGGTGTGTATGTGAATGGCGTTTTTTTTAGCAGTACTGAGAACAGCTGTTGATGGCTTTAGAGAGACCACACAAACACACCAGTAATTGATTTCTAGGCCTTTGGAAATCTATCAGATGAATTCACAATGCAGTGCTTTTACACAGAGAAACAGGCATCTCCATGGCGACGGTGAAATATGAAAAGATCATAACAGAAATTCTCACCCGCAGGAACGAAGGGAAGCCCAGTCCGTAATAACCCACGGCGAAGTAATCCGGCTTGGGTCTGATCACCTTCACGATGCTCTCATAAAATTGAGCCTGTTTCCTCTGAGAGAGACAGAGAAGATCACACAATCAGTGCTAGAATGGTCATTCATTCTTCAACACTCTTCAACCACTAAAGTCTGCGTTTGGAAGCAAATACTGTATATATATTTTCAAAAGAGTGGAGTTTGTGAAGAAAACTACATTACCCATGATGCTGCACCGGATATTCCAAAGTAAGCATGGTTAAAGATATCTTTTAGAGCACTCACTGTGACTCTCATTGTTGATTTGATTGTCTTTTTTCCCCGTTTACTAATTGCGTATTTGGGGTCTATATGACCCCCAACAACTTAAAGAGTAACTGTAAAAGATATATCCATTTTACCCATACAAATAATATATCTCTTTTTTTTTGGTTTGTTTGTTTGTTTGTTTATTTCTCAGCTATACTTTAATGATGTGTTTTGGGAGAAGTCATTTTTACCTACTTTACCATAAAAACACAAAATTTTCACAAAATAATGCCACGGAAATTTGTTTACGTGTGTGTGTGTGTGTGTGTGTGTGTGTGTGTGTGTGTGTGTGTGTGAGAGAGTATATGGTTGATTCAAGACTTATTTCTGCTCTCACCATCCTAATCTATGAATATTATTAACATTGTATTCAAAGTCATGACATCTAAAAGGACGTTGTTTGTAGTTTGAACACATTTTTAATTGCTTTTTAATCATTTAAATTCTTAGTTTTTGTTTTTATTCTTATGTTTGTTTATTCTTGTTCATGTTAAGCACTTTGAATTGCAATTGTGTACGAAATGTGCTATTTAAATACACTTGTCTTGCCTAGTTTATTATAACTAATCAAACAAAATGATTCACCTTTAGTGATTTCAGTTATATTAAATATACATTTATTATAATTTCAATTATTTTGAATTTTAGTACTCATTTCTAAACACAAAAATAAATAAAATCTGTTTATCTGTGTGAGTAAAATATTAATATTTGTTTCATTCAGTAAAAAAAATTATAACATGTCTTAAAGATAAATTTTTAATTCAAGTTTATTCGCATAGTGCTTTACACAATCATTATTGTTTCAAAGCAGCTTTAAACATTACTGCATTACAATCAAATCCAGAAAAACTAATTAACTAACTAATTAACAAGTAATTAATAGCTTTTAACAGTTAAAGTTATTATATATTACATATAAACATAGTTACTTTCTAAGTGGCTATGAAAACAATGCACAATCGCATACATTTTGAGTGAAAAATACCCATTAAAATGATTAAAAAACAAATCCAGATGAAATAAATATGTGAAAAGGGTTAACTGCAATGAAAGTTGGTCACAAACTTTTCCTCAGGGTCTATGCAAAATGTCCCAGCATTTGAATTCAAGCAAACACACACCAGAATTTCTCGCTCTTTGTGTCTGAATAAATCAATTCGTCATTTATTGCCAATTAGACAAACCTGCGCTAATGAACAAAAAAGCAACAAACTCATTAAAACCCCATAGACTATTTATATTAGGCCAATTTAGCTACTTTGGTGGACTTTAACAGTTTGAGCGACTCATTAAATGTTTGTTTGATTGTAAAACGCTGAGAGAGAAAGTGTGGAGACGTATCAGTAAAATAAAAGAAAAGACGTACCAGTAAAGTGCTGAGCTGCTCGAAGTCAAACATCTCGTTCTCGTATTGTTCTGCTAATTCCTTCCCCAGGATAATGGCTTCTTCCCACATCTGAACACAGAGAGGAAAAACACACACCAAATGTAATCTGTGCGGATCACTGTCAAAACACACAGCAGCCAGTGAACAATGTGCTTTCAATTGTCTGCCAAACTAATGCTATCTCACAACAATTCATAACTAAATTCATGATTTAGTGGCTCATTCGTATAAATCTGTATGATCTCATTCGTATATTTTAGTACAATTTGCTCATCGCCCAATGATGGTTTAGGGGTGGGGTTTGGTGCCATGCCCCCTTTTAAACCTGACTGAACTCAACTGACAAAATGTAAAATAGTGATGTTTCACTATTGTTTCAAGCTGGTCAAACAGAAAGTTCATTCACTCATTTTCTTTTCGGCTTAGTCCCTTTATTAATCTGGGGTCACCACAGCGGAATGAATTGCCAACTTATCCAGCATATATTTTATGCACCGGATGGCCTTCCAGCTGCAACCCATCACTGGGAAACACCCATACACTCCCATTCACACACATACACACTATGGCCAATTTAGCTTACCCAATTCACCTATAGCGCATGTCTTTGGACTTGTGGGGGAAACCAGAGCTCAAACAGAAAGTGTTTTATTTAATTAGTTTCAAGATCAGAAATCATCCAGTTGCACCATGATGATCAGGTTTAGTATTTTAGTATATAATTTTTTATTTAATTAAATTATTAAGTATTAACATAATCCTGGCACAGATTACTGCACTTACTATGAAAGTCAATGGCTGAAACCACAAAGTTGTAAAAGTTATCATTTTAAATGCATTGTTGCGTTAAAAAACCTCAAGAAAAAAGAAAAAGATATATAAGAAAATAGAAATTTGACATAACAAAACCATACAAATAAATAAATAATAATAATAATAATTATATATACATAGCTCAGCATATATAAGTGCACTCCTCACAAATCTCTCTTTTAAATTCATATTTTTAATAGGTACAATATTACAATATTATATTTGTGCATGTACATTAGATTGTTCAGTACTGAAGCCAAATCTGGAGCTTATCTAACAAAATAACTTACGATAACGCTCCAAAAACTAGTACACCCAAATTTATATGTTATAGAAAAATATTAAATACAAATTTTAAAAATGACGAAAAATCAAGAGAAGCAAAAAAAAAGAAAAATTGTTGAAATGTTGTAGGTTGTCATTTTATTTTGCAATGTTTTGCTTGATTTTAATTGTATTATCTTTCCATTTCTTAATATGTTTGGTGACTAAAATATTATTTTAATAAATATATCTGTTTAATAAATCTGTTTTGTTCAAATGCACCAAAATACATCACCTATATTCACTGATAAATGGAGAAAACTATTAATTTTCATAATGGGGTGTACTCAATTATGCTGAGCACTGTAGATATATATATATATATATATGGAAGTCAACGGCTAAAACCATAACGGTGTAAAAGCTGTAATTTCAAATGCATTGATGTGTTAAAAAAACTAAATAAAAATAAAATCGTAAAAGTAATTAAGAAAATATAAATTGGACATAAAATAATAATAAAAAAAACATCACAAAAACCATAATTCATCTAAAACAAAAATAGAAATAAATAAAAATTTATTAATTAAGAAAACAATCTAAATGTTTTTTGTTTTAGTTATCATTTTAACTTAGATTTGTATTAGATTGATCAAGAACAAATTTCATGTGTTCTTCATTTGTGAAGAAATATGTAAAGTAATGGCTGCATTAAAGTCAAGCCTATAAAGCTCATATGAATTTAATTATAACAGTAATAATAGTAATAATAATAGTAATAATAATAATAATAATAATAATTATTATTATTATTATTATTATTATATAATTTGTATTATATTTTAATATACTTATTTAATTAATAAATGTATTTATTATTTTATTTGTACATCTTTAATGTCCATTTTTTCTGTTTATTGTTATTGTTATTAATTTCATTTACTCATTTAATTTAATTATTTAATAAATTCAATTAATTAAATATAAAATATAATAATAATAATAATAATAATAATAAATAATAATTAGTATTATTTTGGACATAATAATAAAACCATATAATTAAGAAAACAATCTAATTGTTTTTTGTTTTAGTTATTTTAACTTATATTTTATTTATAATTCTATTTTATATGTAATTCTGAAGAAATATGTGAAGTAATGGCTGCATTAGAAAAAATCTGTTTTGTATCACAGGAATAAATAACATTTTTAAATATATTAAAATAGAAAATACTTACTTAATATTAACATTTAACATTTTGGTAACACTTTAGTTTAAGTAACAATTACCTGTATTACCTGCCTATTATTAAAATACTGTTTATTAGCACTTTCAAAATATAATTATTTACACATGCAGGCAGCTTTTATCTCTTGCAAGATGTGAGTATTATGATGATGATAATAATAATAATAATAATAATAAATGTTTGTTAAGCATTTGGCCAATCGGCGACGGCTGGCTGGTTTCGAGATGGGCCGACCCAATCAGAGGTTACGCGGATGTAATCAAAATCTGGCAAGAATGTCAAACAGTAAGTGCAACACAAGCTGACGTTAATTGTCAGAGATGGACCGTAAAAAAAGGAAAGCTTAGAGAATACAAAAGAAGGGCTCTAAAATCAAACGCTGCCAAATGCATAAAATTAACCGAAATATTCTCGAAAGGTTTAAATTCAGCTGCTGCATCGGAGGACAGTAGCGCGGTAGAGGAGGTGAGAAGAAAACAGAAAATATACTTCTAAGTCATTATACTAAAATATACTAAGTAATTTTCACGCCATTCACGTTACTTCTGACAGTTTTTGACAGTAACCTACACTGTGTTTAACAGTTGTAAGCTTAGCGTAGAATTTTAAAATGTCATTATCAGCAGATAACGTGGGGTTTAGGGTATACATACTGCTGTATGCTACTAGCAATATAGTCTAACATGCAAAAGAACCTATAGCTATAGCCATAGTACTGTAGGCATTTGTAGTGAACTCTGAATACATATAGCTAACATTTAAAGTAAAACATTTAATGCATGCATAGGTTACAGTATGTAATTAATCCTTAGGTAGGGTGTAACAGACTTCTATTACAGGCAATAGTGTAATATATCTATGCAATAGTTAGACATTGGCTTGCTTATGTTCTCCCTTGACTGAATCGTATGTTCATCGATTCAAAACTAGAATGTTTCTGGACCCAGTGCAGATAGCTCAGCTGCTGCAGCAGAGACAAATATCTTGGAGGTAGGAAAACAGCAATGAGAGACGCACGCCGACACAAATGCTGACAGTTTCTTAATACTGTGTATAGAAAACTGATATAGAAACCAGTTAGGGGTTGCCAGTGGGGGACTAGCTTACCAAAGATGTCCGGTCAGAGACAATGAGATGCAATCAATCCAGAATTCTTTTGATTCTTTATTTCCACAAAGTTTCCAACAAGTACTGAGCATGCAAGTGCTAACTATCACTTTGGGGTATCCATGTAGGTTGGTGTGTATGTGTGTCTACAACAAATTAGAATAAACAAATTAAGGAATCAGAAAAACTTATACAAATAAAGATACTAAAACATTTCCATGTACAATCAACATGAGTATAAGATCACTGGCTGATTGGCAGAAACACTTCAAAATAAAAGCTCATGTGAGCCTTTTTAACACTGTGGCTCTAATTAACGATAAATTAACCTTTATGATAGGAGTAACCTGTGAACACATGCAGTAAACACACATTTAGTTTTCACTGTATGTATGTATAAATTTGTTATAAACGTTTTTTTTTTTTGTTCCAGTCACATACAATATACAATAAATGTTTAAATATCTATTACATATGGTACTGCTTATATTATTTCACCACCTGTACACCAATATAAGTAGTGAATGTGCGTGTCCGTGGGTGGGGGCTGTGTCGGTGTGGTAATGTGGGATGGTGTGGCTACAGTGCCAGGGCTGAATTTTTGTCCCAGTCCGCCCCTGCTACTAACTATTAATAAGCAGCCAAATTAGTAGTCTATTGAGCTAAAAGTCTTAGTTAATGGTTTGTAATATTGTGAATTGTACATTAACATAAAGTGCAACCACATTTTCCAAACAAATGCAGCTTTGGAAAGCAGAATGGATATCTTTCAAATAACAGTCTTCATTACTGTACACTTCTGGCCGGCAGTAAAAGCTGCGCATTTCTTTTCTCTTATATAACGTCTGTTTATTTGTTCCTGATGTTATTCCTTTGTTTGGAGCAGCTGGCCCTAACTGAGTCAATATCCTCGACCTCATCTGAACAGTAATATGGATATTCTTCCTCTCTGACATTCTCTCATATCAGACTTATAACTTCAAATGCCAAGTGTAAATAAAACCTCCGGCTAGCAGTGCACTTCTGCTCACAGCATCTGATATACAACTAATTCTCCAAATGAAACTTTGAGTGTGCATCCTGAGAGAAAGAGAGAGAGAGAGAGAGAGACTTGAAACATTATTACAATCCATCTGAATGAATGTATTGTGAACTCTATTTATTTATTTATTTATTTGTATTTATTTATTGTTTATATAATGTGCAATGCTTTGGCAATGCTTTAAAAGTCAAGCCTATTAAACTCATATGAATTTAATAATAATAATAATAATAATTATTATTATTATTATTATTATTATTATTAATATATAAATATTATTATTTTTAATTAATTTAATTATTTATTGATTTATTTTTACATTTTTTTATGTACATTTTTTCTGTTTATTGTTATTATTATTCATTTCATTTACTCATTTAATTTAATGAATTCAATTAAATAAATATAAATATAATGATAATAATAATAATAATAATAATATTTAGTATTATTTTTTTATATATATTTAATTATTTTACTTATTTATTATTTCATTTTTAATTTTTTTTAATATCTTAATTTTTTCTGTTTATTGTTATTATTATTAATTTTATTTACTAATTTAATTTATGTAATAAATTCAAATAATGATAATAATAATAATAATAATAATAATAAATTATTATCACTACTATTATATTCAATATATTTAATTAATTAATTTTAAATTTAGTATTTTTTTTTTTTTTATTCTAAATATTATATTTTTATTTATTATTATTAATTTACTTATTCAAATTGTATATTTATACATGTACTTGTTTACTTAATTTACATATCTATTCTTGTTTTCTTTTTATATGTATTGTATAATTATTTATTCATTATTCATGTATTGAATAATGCAACACTGCAAGTTTTACCAATTAAGCTCATATGAATTTGACATTTATGAGAGAAACATAATAATAATAATAATAATAATAATAATTTGTAATTAACAATTAAAATGTTTTTAAATCTTACATATTTTATATTTTTATTTTTATTACAGGGCTCTAGAGTGTGACCAATTTGGTCGCAGGTGCAAAAAAAATATATATATATATATATATTTTTTTTTTTAAAGTCTTGTACTGTGGTTCAATAGAGACATTTTGGTTAATCTTCCCAACCGACAACCTCGTTATTAACTGTTAACCGATCAGATTAATATTAAATTATCATTTAATTAAAAAAGATTTAATTGCTGTGTCTATTTTGTGTGACACATTAAATATTGCATTTTTAAATACTGATTTCTTTTAAGATGTGCAAACAAACAGAATTTGCTGCGTTTCCACCAACAAAAAACTGAATATTTGCCTACTAAATAAAAGGAATAAAATAAATAGGGCTGCACTCAATATTTTCACTTCAATTACAAATTTAGATTAGGCTACGAAAACACTGACTGAATGCTTTTTTAATAAGCAGCATAGGTTGTTTTTTTACGATAAGTTTTTTTTTCCTCCCGACAAATAGAAATAGCCAACATAGCAGGCCTATACATCCATCAATCGTAGGTTTAACCTACTTTTTTATATAAAGTAGGTTAAACTAGTGCTTTTTACATAGTTCAAAATGTTAAATTAAAGGTCAAAAGATGAAAATGTAAATGAAAAATTTAGCTTTATTTTTCGGACATTTTTTTAATGGGTAGATCTTGCATTTCAGCAAGACGTTAGGGATCTTAGGCTAAAAAATTTGGTGACCACTGGGTTAAACGGTCAATATGTCACAAACATCCCCGGTTTAAACCAATCAGAGATAGTGAAGGGTTGTAGTAAGTTACCTTTCTTGTAGAATTGTGCTTTAAATAAAAGAAATTTATATTGACCAGATTGTTAGTTAATCATTTACAAGTCGATATTGCCTATATAGATAGCATTTTTTTTTTAATTGCTGCTTTAAATGCGATGCAGTCAAAAAAAATGGGTGCACCTAACTTTTGTTCTGGTGCACCTTAGAAAACATTTTGGCCGCACAGGTGCAACCAGTGCAAAAGTCTAGAGCCCTGTATTATTATTAATTCATTTACTCATTTAATTTGTATATTTATACATGTACCTGTTTACTTAATTCACAGATCCATTTTTGTTTTCTTTTTAAAATATGTATTGCATAATTGTTTCTTCATTATTCATGTACTGAACAATGCTTTGACAATATTGTGCAAGTCATGCCAATAAAACTCATATATGAGAGAGAGAGAGAGAGAGAGAGAGAGAGAGAGAGAGACTGTGATAGTATATCAGTATCTGCAGTGTATTATTATTGAGAAAGCGGTCAGTAATCCTCTCTCTCTCTGCAGTCCACACTGAAAGCCTCTTCAGAACAGGACAGACTGGAGGAGGAATAAAGCCAGCAGCTCGCATATAAAGAAACCTGCGCTCTAATATTAAACCACATGTTCAGCATGAAAATGACTTCCCTCAATTCTACTGTCAAGCACTGCGGTTCTGCACTGAAGGAAGAGTTCAGCTCAAAATGAAAACTGTGTCATTATTTACACAACGTCCCCAACTCTACGCTTGAGGAATACCAGAGCAGGAGGTTTTACAGCATCTACTTCTGAACCAAAGACCCTTAGGCCATGTTAACACATACAGTACACAGGTATGGATGGGCCTAAAATACACAACACATTTTGAATATACAGTATGAGGAGGATCAAAAGTAATTTTAAACAATGTGATTAATTGCACAAAATAATCTGATGTTAAAGGGATAGCTCACCTGAATTATCATTTTAACTTAATTCATAGGGATGTGACAAGATCTCGGGTCACGAGATCTCGCGAGACTAAATCGCGACGAGATTTCTCGTCGAGGTAAAAAGCTGTCTCGTGAGTTGTGATGTTATGATGGAGCGTGAGCTACATTTAGCACTGAAGTTTGGAGGCAGGATTGGATTAGAATCACACATCAAGTGCTTTGCACACACCTGACAGGCTGACCCCTTTTTTTTTTATCAAAATAGAAATGTCAATTTTGAAAGCATGATTTTGAAAACAATTATCGATAATGATACAAATTTAGTTTTAAATATCATCCTAAATGTAAAAAAAGGGTAACACTTCAGAATAATGGTCCATTAGTTAATGTTAATGTATATACGAACATGAATTAAGTATGAATAAGCTTATAAAGCATTTATTAACATTTACTAATGCATTATTAACATCCACATTTGTGCTGGTTAACGTTAGTTAATGCACTGTGAGTTAACGAACTAACAATGAACTAACCCTATTTAACTAAAATAATTTTAACTAAGATTAACAAAGCTGAATAAATATCGTAATAAATGTATTACTAATTGTTAGTTCATATTGGTACATACATTAACTAACATAAAATAATGGACCATTATTTTAAAGAGTTACCAAAAAAAATAAAAAAAATAAATAAATAACATATATATATATATTATTTCCTATTCTATGATATTGGCTATTTATTAGCACTTATAAATTATGATCCCTAATCCTACCCAATACATAAAAAGTGTGAATTTTACCTCAAAAATAGAGTGTGACCATTACTATTAGGCATTTAATTTAAATTCTTAATAAAGTCTGGTATTTATATTTTTATCAGTAATAAATAAAGTCTGAACTGTTCCTTTAAGGTGAGACAGAGGCAAAGAAAGAGTAGGCAGAGTTTCTGTGAATATGTCTTGCTGTCTGGACTCTCAGGAGACGTTCAGCCGTGACATGTGGGTTTGTCCCAGCAGTCTGAGCTGTGTTTAAAATAGACTCTCTGAAAAGCTGCAATAATTCCCATAAAATGTGTAGAACAGAAGAACTATGGCCCAGCGCTGCTCCTCGTCTCGCTTTCCAGGACTGCCTGACTGACTGACTGACTCCTTCAAAGACACACACTCACAAACACGCACAAATTTACGGCAAATTTTGGCCACACTAAGTTTACTAACTAAGTTCACTGTATTTTGTAATTCATGTTTTTTGATTTTGTAATTTTTATTGACCAAACCCTCGCAGGAAACAATCTGCACTTTTACATTTTTAAAATACTTCATTCTGTCTGATTTATAAGCAAGTTTACCCATGAGGACCTCAATTTTGGTCCCCACAGTGACAAATCCCCATGAGTCTGTATGTAAGTCCCCACGAGGATATAAAAACAAGTACACACACATTCTTTCTCACACACTTACACACTCTTCTCTCTATCTGACACACTGGGTCAAGATCTCGAGCCGCTGAGCTCAGTAATGGGGTCGATTTCAGGGCAGTGGATTCGCTAAGAGTCCCTGACTGAGAGACCTCTATGCTGGATTCAGGTCTCCAAGCGGACCCTTATAACCCGTCAATCCCCTCAGCCTCATAATCTGGCTCTCTGTGGGTCTGCTAGACTCTCTCAGTGCTGCAGGACATAGTTAAGGACAATCAGACGTTCACTAGTGCGCTTTTAGAAATGCATTACAGGCCCTCTGTCTGATATATGCACAGAAACACACGGGAGGGATGAATTAAAGGATACCCATTATGCCAATTTTTACAAGATTTAAAATAAATCTCTGATGTCCCTAGAGTGTTTTTGTGAAGTTTCAGCTCAAAATAATGTTTTATAGCTCTTTGAAACTGACCCTTTTAGGCTTTGATCCTAATTGTGCCGTTTTGGTGACTATCGCTTTAAATTCAAATGAGATGTTTCAAAAGAGGGAGGAGCTACAAATGCCTATGTGTCAGCATAGTGGCAGATTAAAAAACAAGACTGACATCCTATGCTAATGAGTGAGAGATGGTCACTAGTGGGCGGGGCTTTCTCCCTCTAATGACACGTACAAAGGGAGAATGTCAAAGTGTTTCTGCAGACTGTTTTTATCAAGTGTGATTATAAAAAAATAATATTTATTATTTTTTACCGTTAGAGGCTGGTTACATTCACAAACTGCTGCCACACAACTGTGTTCAAACCCCTTATAAAAGAGATTTTTGTACATAGGTCCCCTTTAAATCCAATATACCAGTATTAAATCAGTAGTATAACAGTTAATCTAGACTTGTTTTAAGAAATAGTAACTATATTACATTTATATGCATTAAAAAAAGTTGTGCATAAAACAAATGCTAATGCTTTGTAATAAGGTTGTGTTTGTTCATGTTAGTTAATGTATTTACTAACAAACAAACAAACAAACAAACAATAAGCAATACGTTTATTACAGCACATATTTATCTTGGAAATTAAAAAATAATGAGAGTAAAATTGTTTGTTTTTTCATGTTAACTCACGATGCATTAGCTAATGTTAACAAGCACAACTTTGGATTTTAATAATGGATTAGTAAATGTTGATCCATGATTAATAAATGCAGCACAAGTACTGTTCATTCTTAGGTTATGTAAATAATTACATTAATTATGAATGAGAATGAAACCTTATTATAAAGTGTGACCAAATAAACATAGTATTTTACGTATTTTAAATGTGGAAATTGAAATGTCATTATATAACCCCGATGCTACATAATTTGAAGCAAATGTTACATATTTTGGAAGACTTTTTCTGAATTATATTTACTATTTTTTTTTAAAGTACTTTTACCAATAAAAACTTTTATTGTACTTTTATAAGAAGTGACAGTAGTAAAAAAACAACATCTTAACTCATATGACAAAATGAGAAACAATAATAAACAGAAGGTGTAATGATATAATGCTTTTACATCTGGGAATGTAAATGACCGATGACTCATTTTTCACTGCCGTTATTCTTTGTTTTTAATTATTTACTAGAAATGAAACGTCGGATCGATTCAACCGGCTAAAATGAAACAACCTTCCCAAAGGAACACAGTATAGGTGAGGGGAAAATTAAATAAAAGAAGTTTGATTACTGCACCTCACAAGGTGAACTCAAAAACAATCCAGCTCCAAAAACAAAGACAAAACAAAAGAAAAACTGTATTCTGAAAACAGCGATGCTACTTAAAGGGGCCATGAACTGAGAAATCTAAATTCCCTTGATCTTTCGGCATATTAGACGTCACTGCACTATAAAAACATCCTGTAAGTTTCAGAACTCAAATCTTTATTTTAAGCCTAAAAACAGCTGAAGCCAATCTGCCAAAACAACAGGTTGTGAAATGAGTTAGTTTATTAAGCAACAAAGTGTTTAAACCCCGCCTACACGGAAGTTAATGCCTACTTTTGGTAGCTCCGCCCAAAACGTTATGGTGCAGAATGTAAATAAACATAGACAAACATAAAAACCTAACATCTCTGCATCACCTTCCTTCTGATCCCAACATTAGGAAAGAGCGGATGAACTTTAATTTTAATGATGTTCCAGATTATGTGAGTAAAAACTTGGATCTTATGTAAACAAAAACGCACTATGGAAAACCAAGGCACAATTCAATGCTGGGCTTGCAGAAATGTTGAAACTAAAAGACTGCTGACTGTGTATTTGATCTGACAGTAATGTTAAATCACACAAGTCTGAGTTATTATTATGGGCTCACTATTATATTGTCTGTTATAGATTGTATGCTATGTACTGAGTATTTATGCATTCTAACCTAAATGACAACAGTGTGTGTCTATTAAGTAGGCTGTCAAACATACAAGCACAAGTTTACATCAGTGGGCACTAAACCGTCTTTTTCAAAATGTTTAATACGCAAACTTTGCAAATCATCAGCAAATCATATCAGTGGTGGTTTACTTTTAAGTCGACGATCTGTCATGGCTATTCAAACAATGTGTTTTCATCAGGTGTGTCTAAACGGGAGCAAAAAAACCCCAAAAACCTTCAAAACTATGATTTTTTTGATGTTATAAAAAACTTGATAACATAAGTTGACCTCAGAGAACAGTAAAAAAATAAACCAAATAGATATTACATGACTCTATTAAAGTTAGTACCTGCAACTGAAGTGGGGGTAGTAACTCAGGCTGCGTCCCAAAATTGAGTGCTATTCAAGTATGCACTACATTTGAATTTACTACGCGACCATTAGAAAAGTACGTTCTACTGCATATAGTATAAATGTGAATAGTATTGAGATGTACTATAGCCACCTTTTGTCATTTTCACATGTTCTACAGTTGCGTTGCTTCACTCCCATTCATGATATCTCTTGGGTTGCATTATGGGATAGTGTAGCGTCCACTGGAAGAGCACTTCAGAATCTCAACGGAAGTAGTAATCAGAATTATTACCCGCCCTATGTATTTTTGTCCCCAATTTCTGTTTAACGGAGAGAAGATTTTTTCAACACATTTCTAAACATAATAGTATAATAACTCATTTCTAATAACTGATTTCTTTTATCTTTGTCATGATGACAGCACATAATATTTGACTAGATATTTTTCAAGATACTAGTATTCATCTTAAAGTGACATTTAAAGGCTTAACTAGGTTAATTAGGCAAATCATTGTATAACCATAGTATATTGTTATAGGGGGCTAATAATATTGACCTTAAAATAGTTAAAAAAATAATAACAATAAATGTTAAAATTAAAATATTCCAGCTGAAATAAAACAAATAAGACTTTCTCCAGAAGAATAAATATTATAGGAAATACTGTGAAAAATTCCTCGCTCTCTTAAACATCATTTGGAAAATATTTGAAAAGGAGGGCTAATAAGTTTGACTTCAACTGTATATAGTAATGAAGTATGTGATTTGAGACGCAGCCTCAATGTTAGCGCTGGTTACCTTGCCCTTGTCGAAGTAGTTGATGATCTCCTGGTAGAGCTGGTCTTTGAGTTGACCCTGAGTGCTGGCCTGATATCCGTCTCTCTGCGTCAGGTGAGCAGCACAGGCCTCTTCTGACCACTGACAAAACAACACACACACACACACACATCACATTAATCCGACACACCACTATCAGAGCTAACCTGAGTCTACATGCAGAAAATCACATTTCTACAGGTCAGCGTGAAGCTTAAAAGTGGCTGTATAATCACCTTTTCCATCATCTGGTGAAATAAGGTCTATTATACAGCATGATGACAACATAATGTACATCTACACTTCCCACGCATACAAAACGTACATTTATTGAAGTTACAATATGTGAATTCATTAACAAACGCCTACGTTTATATGTTAATGACAGCTATTCAGCACTTCAGGTCTCAATGAGGTAATAAGAGGAAAGAGGACATTCAAGATAAGATTCCAGATGACTTCAATCTGATGTGAAGAGTCTCAATGATGCATTTCAGTGCATCTTATGGACAACATTTAAAGGGTCACGAAACACCAAAACGCATTTTTTGAGATGTTGACAGTCATATTTATATAACAGATGTCTGGTTCTTGAATCTGATTGGTTGATAGCCGTGCGATATTCTGCCAGTAACAGCACTCGTACCGTCTCTTCACCCTTCACCCTCTGCCCACATACAGCAACAAGCAGAGGACACTCTACAGTTTGACAAATATTGCAGCTGTTGGACAACATAATGTACTTTTTAGGCTTTTTTTAGTGGAGAATGTAGTTGTTTAGATTGCAACTATGCAGTTTATTTATAAGGATGGTGCCTATTTTAAATATTTATAATTTCTGAGAGACAGAGCGTCGGCGGCCATTAGCCTGTCATACTGAGCAAAGATGATTGACGTTGTCCATCCACAAGATGGCGACAGAGACCGCATAATAAGCCCTTAGAGGAGGAAAAATCCAGCGTAATTTTAAACTACAGCTGATCAAATCATTATTAAACTGGTAAGTGATATTCTATATGTCGATCTCTCTCTTTTGTATGTTGTAGTGCTGCATTTATACCATATAATTGTAGTGTATTGAATGTGAGACGGGACTCGCGTATCAGTAATGTGTGTTGTGTTAGCAGAAAGAAATAAGAAATGCCCGCATGTGTTCAGCGTTTTTCCTTATCGCAAACACAACAGCAATCTGGTAGTGATTGCGCTGCTTTTTTTCAGGGTTAATTATTGTGATCTCCCGATTGCAACAGAGAAATACTGTTGGGAGATATCTCTGTAGACTGCCGTTCAGCCTTATAATCTTAAAATGTCAGCAAAATCACCTGTTTTGTCATCACTTTAGACAGTACGCTGGAGAATCATTCAAATACTAGCTCTAAAGTGACGTTGGTGAATTAGTAATGGTTTCTGCTGTTCTGACGTCAGCTGCAGATGTGAATGAATGGCAGAAGAAAGTAGTTCCTAATACAAAAGGGTTTTTGAGACTCTCCGTGTTTGATTTTCTTTTTTATACACACGATTATGCCATTGAACTGTTGTATAAACGCAATATCACATGAGTAGCAGTGCGATGTGACTGTATATAGTCACTGGTGGGACACTAGACTGTATATAGTCACTGGCCTCCCACCAGTGCCGATATACAGCCACATCGCACTGCTACTCGTGTGATATTGCTGATATATGGACCAACGTTGCTAAAAACATTAGGACACATACATTTAGCTAACAAGTGAAAATTGGTTGTTTTTGCATTGTTGAGAGCAAATTCGTTCTTCCGGTTTCAAAAGAAACTTTGAAGCTACGTCACGGCGATGAGATCCTTGTGTAAATTCCAGTGTGGAGATTGGCTGTCTGTACTGGCTGGTACAAAGTGATGTCTTTGAGTTTTCAGCATTAATTCATGAGAAAGACTTGGTTCGAACCAAACAGCGCTTTATTGTGAACGAGATGCAACTTCCTTAATATGCATGATATAGCTTCGAAGACTTCTTTTACCTGTTACAGTGTTCAGAGAGACGCCACGTTGTGTTGCCAACCGTAATTCAAACAAGTAGTAGTAGAATTATTCGGAGACATGGGTCGTCAGTGTTGTGTTTATAAATGTGCCGCAACGAAGGTTTTGTTTCAATTTCCCCACGATGAGAGCACAGCTTGTGTGTGGACCTTACAGTGGTCTGCTGATATAGTTTGTGTTGATTGTCCTGTCTCTACGGATTTGGTAAGTGTGTGATCAATGTTCTTTGTTTATGTTTCTCCAGATGGCAAAGTTAGTATCGTCAGCAGTACTCTTTCAGTTTTTAAAGACATACCTTAGTCAAAATGATTTAGTTACTAAGTTTACAGTAATATATCTACAATATTATGGACTGAAAATCCTCCACTTCCACACAGCTCTCAGATCCGCTGTAAACGCTGCTCTCCGAATCACTATCTCCTCTGCGTCTGTGTTTGTGTTGCCGGTGTGAAAATCAGCTGTTGTGCGCGTAATGAAGCTCCCCTTTTCATGCAAACCCTTTCCTCTTTCGCCACTCGACACTCACACCTAAACAAAGTTGGACTCACCCACTTTCCTGACTTTTTTCAAACAAGAGGTGTGAAAACACACTGCTGAGACGGGGGGGGGTTCAAGGTTCTTTAAGCAAACGAAATATGATACAAATATATATAAACTGATTATTCTGTAATATTATTGTTTAAACTATTCACATTAGCTATATTTAAATGATATATTGCGTTTAGAGTTATATTTAAAAAAAGGACAAACTTAAAAGTTTATTATAAGCATGAGTTTATCTAGTTTTACAAGCATAAATGTATCTAGTTTTATTGATCTATATAAAATATATATGTATTTTGTACTAACGCTAACCTTAACTTTCACCGTGCCACAGGTGGGATGTTTTTCAGTACATTTTTAATATATACTTTTTTCTAAACCAACTTATCTTGACAAACTGTATATAATATACATGAATATGTTATAATTTCAAGGAATGGCAGGTAAGGAGTTAGAACAATTAGAAAATCACTGCGTTAGAAAGAGTGGCCATGAAAACCTGAATTCTGACTGTTGTTTTTTTTGTGCAAAACCTTTATTATAAACATTGCAAATGGACCACAGGGGAAAAAAAACTAATGAAAGAAATTAAATAATATGACCCTTCTGAATGATAAAAGAAAATGTAGGTGCATACAAACACATACACACACACACACATATACTAACACACAAACAGACACAGACACGCAAAAACACACAAGTAAAAATACACACACACAGTCCCACAAACACAAAAACACAGACAACACAAAAACACACAAACACCTACACAGACACACACATACAAAAACACAAAACACACACATATTGACACAAAAACAAACACAGACACACATGCGCACACACACATAAAACACGCGCACACACACACCCACACACAGACAAAACACACACAGACAAACACACGCGCACACACACGCAGACAAACACAAACATATGTACACAAAACTCACAAGTAAAAATACACACACACAAACAAACACACACACACACATACAGACACATGCGCGCGCACACACACATAAAACACGCACAAACACACCCACCCACAAACACACACACACCACAAAAACACACATACACACGCGCACACACACACACACACACAGACAAACAAACACGCACACAAAACTCATAAAAAAAACCTGGCACACAAAAACACACACACACACACACACACACACACACACACACACACACACAAAAACACACAAACACACAAACACGCGCACACAACTCATTAAAAAAATGACACAAAAACACACACAAACACAGACACACATGCACACACATGCAAAACACGCACACACACACACCC
>CAIGQV010019178.1:3546396-3560537 GCA_903798115.1 Danio jaintianensis | reverse complement strand
TGTGTGTGTGTGTGTGTGTGTGTGTGTGTGTGTGTGTGTGTGTGTGTATGCGTGTGCGTGTGTGTGCTCACATCTTCTGGAAGAGGATTTTGTACTGTTCATCTCCCCGGCCTCCTTCCACCTCGTGATCCAGCTTGGTGATGATCTCGTTCTCAAACTGCAATTAAACACAGCAGCCGTAAATAAGGAGCATGGCTAATTTTTCATTTGATTAGAGTGGTTCCTCCCAGCCCTCCTCTCTCTCCTCCTCCTGCTCTGTGTCAAAGAGTAATCAGCCCATATCAGTCACACATACTGAGAGATCCACTTTATCTGCTCATTACCATCACTGCACTGCTTCACAGATAGACAGACAGACAGATGGAGAGACAAAAAGTCAGACATATGGATGGACAGACAGACAGAACGACCAACCGAAGTCAGACAGTTAGAAAGACATATAGATGGACAGACAGACAGACCAGATAGAAAGTCAGACATATGGATGGACAGACAGACAGACAGACAGACAGAACGACCAATCGAAAATAAGACAGACAGACAGATTAACCGAAAGACAGACAGTTAGAAAGACAGATAGAAATACAAACATATAGATGGATAGACAGACAGACCAACCAAAAGACAGACAGTTAGACAGACAGATGGACGGACGGACAGATAGAAAGTCAGACGTGTAGATGGACAGACAGACAGATAGAAAGTCAGATGTGTAGATGGACAGACAGACATAACGACCAACCAAAAGACAGACAGTTAGAAAGACAGACAGACAGACAGATTGAAATAGACATATGGATGAACGGACAGACAGACAGACATACAGACAGATTTACCGAAAGACAGACAGTTAGAAAGACAGATAGACAGACAGATGGAAATACAGACAGACGGACAGAAAGTCAGACATATGGATGGACAGACAGACCAACAGAAAGACACAGTTAGACAGACAGACAGACAGACATACAGAAAGATAGACAGATAGAAATACAGACATATGGATGGATAAACAGACAGACCAACAGAAATACACAGTTAGAAAGACAGACAGACAAAGAGGGACAGATAAAAAATACAGACATATAGACGGACAGACAGACAGACCAACCGAAAGACACAGTTAGAAAGAAAGACAGACAGATAGAAATACAGACATATAGATGGAAAAACACACAGACAGACCAACCGAAAGACAGACAGACGGACGTATGGACAGGAGGAGATTTAGATAGACAGACAGACAGACAGCAAACAGACAGACACTTAGAAATACAGACAGAGTAACAGATATATGAAAAGAAAGAGACAGATAGACAGATGGGCAGACAGGCAGATGGAAAGATAGAAAGTCAGACAGTTGGAAAAGACAGACAGAAAAGGACAGACAGACAGCGGAAAACAAACAGATGGAAAAACATATGGATGTACAGACAGACAAAAAACAGACAGACAGACAGGATAAAAAACAAACAGACAGAAAGACATACAGACAGACAGATGGAAAACAAACAGACGTATGGATGGACAGACAGACAGAAGGACAGACAGACAGCGGAAAACAAACAGATGGAAAAACATGTATGGATGTATAGACAGACAGACAGGATGAAAAACAAATGGTCAGAAAAAACAGATGTATGAATGGACAGACAGATGGAAAGACAGACAGACGAACTGACAGAAAATAGATGTATGGATAGACAGACAGAAGGAGAGATGGAAAACAAACAGATGGAAAAACTGACGTACGGATGTACAGACAGACAGGCAGATATACAGATGGATGGAAAGACAGATGGAAAAAAGGACATATGAATGGACAGACAGACAGACAGACAGATAGAAATACAGACATATAGATGGACAGACAGACAGAAAATCAGACAGACAGTCAGACGATAGTTCAAAAGACAAGACCAGTTTAACAGTGAAGAACGAGGTCAAAGGATGCTGCAGAAGTGACTGTTTTTCTACACACTGAGGCCCGTTTAGCAGCTTCTTTATAAACCAGTCCATCCAGCGACTACCTTTACCTACAAACTCATATATAGTGCACTAATTTAACCAAAAGCTCAAAATCCACTGCAAAACTTCTGCCTGACTGACTGACACTCAGTGCGTCATTACCTGCATTAACCACAGTGTTATGCAGCCCTCAGTATGCATCTCATTTTAATGATATCCTCGTACGTCCCACAGGACAGACAGGTCTGAGCACGCAGATACTCACTGATCCTGTGAGGCTCATCTCAAACTCCTGCTGCAGTTTACTCGCAAAAATAAATGAAAGTGAACTCTCACATCTGTAGATCATCATAGCAGCAAAGCGTATCAGAGGAAGCCGTGGATCCGTAACCTTCCTGCAGTGATCTTTGAGCTACATGAAGAGCTCTGCGGGACGTCACACACCCACTGCATTCTAATTTGTGCACTATGTAGTATGCAAGATGAGTTTTGGCACATACTAAGATATACACTCACCGGCCACTTTATTAGGTACACCTTACTAGTACCGGGTTGGACCCCCTTTTGCCATCAGAACTGCCTTAATCCTTCGTGGCATAGATTCAACAAGGTACTGGAAATATTTCTCAGAGATTTTGGTCCATGTTGACATGATAGCATCACGCAGTTGCTGCAGATTTGTCAGCTGCACATCCATGATGCGAATCTCCTGTTCCACCACATCCAAAAAGTGCTTTATTGGATTGAGATCTGGTGACTGTGGAGGGCATTTGAGTACAGTGAACTCATTGTCATGTTCAAGAAACCAGTCTGAGATGATTCACACTTTATGACATGGCGCGTTATCCTGCTGGAAGTAGCCATCAGAAGATGGGTACACTGTGGTCATAAAAGGATGGACATGGTCAGCAACAATACTCAGGTAAGCTGTGGTGTTGACACGATGCTCAATTGGTTCTAATGGGCCCAAAGTGTGCCAAGAAAATATCCCCCACACCATTACACCACCACCACTAGCCTGAACCGTTGATACAAGGCAGGATGGATCCATGCTTTCATGTTGTTGATGCCAAATTCTGACCCGACCATCCGAATGTCGCAGCAGAAATCGAGACTCCTCAGACCAGGCAACGTTTTTCCAATCTTCTATTGTCCAATTTTGGTGAGCCTGTGCGAATTGTAGCCTCAGTTTCCTGTTCTTAGCTGACAGGAGTGGCACCCGGTGTGGTCTTCTGCTGCTGTAGCCCATCTGCCTCAAGGTTGGCTGTGTTGTGCGTTCAGAGATGTTCTTCTGCATACCTCGGTTGTAACGAGTGGTTATTTGAGTTACTGTTGCCTTTCTATCAGCTGGAACCAGTCTGGCCATTCTCCTCTGGCATCAACAAGGCATTTGCGCCCACAGAACTGCCACTCACTGGATATTTTCTCTTTTTCGGACCATTCTCTGTAAACCCTAGAGATGGTTGTGCATGGAAATCCCAGTAGATCAGCAGTTTCTGAAATACTCAGACCAGCCCATCTGGCACCATCAACCATGCCACGTTCAAAGTCACTTAAATCACCTTTCTTCCCCATTCTGATGCTCGGTTTGAACTGCAGCAGATCGCCTTGACCATGTCTACATGCATTGGCTGATTAAAAAGTTGTGTTAACAAGCAGTTGGACAGGTGTACCTAATAAAGTGGCCGGTGAGTGTAGTGTGATGAATTGAGCATGCAAATGGTAGATTTTGAGACTAATGTTTTCAAGCGCATAACAGAAGTGTTCCTTCAAAGACATGAAAACCAGCTATTTTTTAAAATCCACATGTGTATTAGCATGTATTAGTGTCTGCTTACCTGAAAAATTCACTTGGAAAACCTGAAGTAATGTTTAATGACAACATTTGAAGATTGTGTGCTCATTTTAATATGTTAAAGTGACAGTTCACCCAAAAATGACCCCTAAAAACAAATGACTCAGTATTTACTCACCCTCGAGTTGGTTAGAAACCTTTATGAGTTTCACACAAAAGAAGATGTTTTGAAGAAAGCTCGAAACCACTGACTACCATACTATTCCAAATTAAATGTAAAAGACAGATTTTTCATTTTTGAGTGAACTCTTTAATATTTCTATTAATATTTAACCTTCTAAATTAAAGGAAGCTGTTCTGTCACATATTTGTTTTTGCTGCTGTACCAAAGAATCAGGAATTTAAAAGAAACGACTGCTTTTCATACAGCAAGAACTGATAAACTGATATGCATGAACACTGACCGTCTGGAAGCAGCGTCTGAAGTGAAACTCGCACTGCATCATGTCAAAAAAGATGGGGATTGTGGCTTTTCGCAGCTCAATCTCCGGAACCAGCGTCATCTCCAGAATGGGACCCACCATCTCCGGGATGAACTTGATCTTGTGTGGACCTGCAGGAGGTTCAGAAGAAGCTTCAATGTGTGTTTGTGTGTGAAATCAAAATGCACAATGTTTATTTTGCGAGCGAACATTCTTATTCTTTAGGTCAGCAATTAATCCGTGCTAGGTGATCCATTGAAAAATTGTTTTGGTAATCTTCAATCAAAGTCTGACCGTTTGCTTCTGTGTTTTGAGGGGTCGTCCTTCACTGATGATGTCAGAGATGATGTATTCTAAACCATGCCCTTTCTTCTTACTGTTAGTTTGCTACGTGGAAATGATGCACAAAAATAAAGCCATGCCTCCTACTCAATATTTAGTTCCAGTAGGAAGTACATTGACATATTGAAATAAAAGTCTCAACAACTTTCAGATCATGCGGATTTTAGGATAACATGATTTAATTTATAACAACACTCATAATTACTAATATAGTGATTGTCATAAAAAAAAATAATCTATTCATATTTGTTTCTATAGCGCTTATTACAATGCAGATTGTGTCAAAGCAGCTGAACATAGATGAAAATAAAAGTCATGATATTTCAAATTGTGGAACATTCAGCAAAAAATTTTACTTTTGTAAATATGTATTTTATAAATTGTAATGTCATATTAGGGTTATGGTATTATTGGTCTAGTTTGACCATTTGGGCTGTAGTTTTTAGATTTGAAGTTTTGCTAAAAAAAAACTGGCAACCCTGGTAAATAAGCAACAACATACTAAAATAAAAGTCTCTGCAACTTCTAGTTCAAGCAGTCTTTAACTTGCCTAAATCCTCTCCATATTTCAACTTTTTTTTTTGTATTGTGACAGTTCCTAGAGAAATGGAATATTAAATGAGAACAGTGGGCATGGCTTGTTTTTTACTACTGCGAGCTGATTGGATGTAGTAAAGTAGGCATTTCATTCCGAAGTATCAGGAAAAGTGTTTGGGGAGAGTTATTACAACCTAACAGACTCCTGCTCACCATTTCTGTTTGTTGTCAAAACTGACCATTGGAGGGGCGTGGTTAAGTATGTTAGCCACACCCAATACCTCAGACAGACCTAATCTGAGAATTTAACTGAAACATTTTCAGATTTTAATTAATCTATTTACAAGGTCAAACTATTTTTTTAATGACCTACATAGATGAATTGTTCACCACAACACTAGCAATGTGAGCTAACAAAATCATATGGTTAGTTTTGATTTCATTTGTACTTTAAGGTAAGATGTGTTTATTACAACATTATAATTACTAATATAGTGATTCTCAAAAAAATTAATAAATTCAAGTCATTTTTATTTCTGTAGAGCTTTTTACAATGCATATTGTGTCAAAGCAGCTGAACATAGATGAAAATAAAAGTCAAGATATTTCAAATTGTGGAACATTTATGCATTTTATGAATTGGAATGTCACGTTTAGAGCTTTGGTATTATTGGTCTACAGTCACAAAAATTATGTTTGCTGTTTGTTCAATCAACAAATGTAAAATGAGCTGAGACTACTTAATTCTTGTTTTTTTTTTTGGAGACAACTTAATTGTTTTACGTTCAATCCACTTAAATTTGCAAAAACTAATAATTTAACTTAATTCCTTCATGTTGATCCAACAAAAAATGATTGTGTGGAACTAGGGTTGTCATAAAACTGGAATTCGGTACCAATCGATACTGAAATTTTCAAAACGTCCAAAACAAAACTCAAAAACAAGACTAACATCCTATGCTAATGAGAGTGAGAGATGGTCACTAGTGGGCGGGGCTTTCCCCCTCTGATGACACGTACAAAGGGAGAATGTCAATCAAAGTGTTTCTGCAGACTGTTTTTTATAAGTGTGATTATAAAAAATAAAATTAATACATTTTACCAATAAAAGCTGGTCATATTCTCAGACTGCTGCCACACAACTGTGTTCAAACCCCTTATAAAAGTGATTTTTGCATAATAGGTCCCCTTTAAAAGATTCCCAAGCGTTCACATACCATGATTCATGACTCGTTATTTATTTCAGCACAGCTTTTGTCTGCCACATTTTTGTTTTGCTTACAGATTGGAGCGGGTTATTTTTCGACCACGACACCTCAGAGTTATTTAGAGCCGCGCGAACGGAAACACTCTAAAAGTGAAGGTGCTAATTAGTAGCATTTTAAAGTCACGTCGATCAGCTGGTTTGTCTATAAGCTGACATACGAGCGATCCGCTGATGAAGCACGGCTTTAAAATGCTCAAGTGTCTGTATCTGTGGTTACACTCAGTAAACAGCGGTGAGTTCGGTGAACTGATGAGCTTCACGGCCAATCACAGTCATTTCTGTTGAGCATGTGAACACAATGGCAAATCAGCGCTGTTTAAGAACGTGCTCAACAGCGCTCAAATGTTAGCAGGAAATGGGCGTTTTTAAAACTTCAGTATCGATTGGTACCGAATTCCAGTATCGTGACAACCCTATGTGGAACCCAGCATTTTTTACAGTGTAGTTTGACCATTTGGGCTGTAGTTTTAGATTTGAAGTTTTGCTAAAAAAAAAAACTGGCAACCCTGGTAAATAAGCAACAATGTACTAAAATAAAAGTCTCCGCAACTTCTAGTTCAAGCAGTCTTTAACTTGCCTAAATCCTCTCTGTATTTCTTTAAGACCTCCTGTGTTTGTTTACTGCGTGTGTCTGTGTTATTTCTGCCGAAGCGCGGGGAATATCGTCTCCCCCCTCTCCTGTGACTAACATCAACTTTTATGTATTTTGGCGAGGTGTGTACAACTTCTATTTTGGAGGCACGATTTCTAAAGCGCTCAAAAGACAGACTTTCATCTGCTCCGTGCTAATCTTCAGAGTTTCACACAATGGCAGCGCTGAATAGAGGCAAACATCTCTGAATCTCTGGTGTATGCGACTAAACCTGGTATCAAACGCCGAGAGCTAATGAACAAGTGGAGAAATACATCTGCCGTGAGGTGGCAAAAAAACTCATTGAGAAGAACGAGGAGCTGGAAATACTCTCGCAGCGGTGCTTCCTCGACTGTCCTGCCACTAATTAGCACCTTCCCTTTTAGAGCATTTCCGTTCGCGCGGCTCTAAATAACTCAGGTGTCGTGGTCGAAAAATAACCCGCTCCAATCTGTAAGCAAAACAAAAATGTGGCAGACAAAAGCTGTGCTGAAATAAATAACGAGTCATGAATCATGGTATGTGAACGCTTGGGAATCTTTTAAAGGGGACCTATTATGCAAAAATCACTTTTATAAGGGGTTTGAACACAGTTGTGTGGCAGCAGTCTGAGAATATGACCAGCTTAATGGTAAAATGTATTAATTTTATTTTTTCTAATCACACTTATAAAAAACAGTCTGCAGAAACACTTTCATTGTCATTCTCCCTTTGTACGTGTCATCAGAGGGGGAAAGCCCCGCCCACTAGTGACCATCTCTCCCTTATTAGCATAGGACGTTAGTCTTGTTTTTGAATCTGCCACTATGCTGACACAGAGGCATTTGTAGCTCTGCACTCTTCTGACAAGTGCACAATCTCATTTGAATTTAAAGCGACAGTGACCAAAATGGCACAATTAGGATCAAAGTCTAAAAGGGGCAGTTTCAAAGAGTTATAAAACATTACTTGTGTGCTATTTTGAGCTGAAACTTCACATACACACTCTAAGGACATCAGAGACTCATTTTACATCTTGTAAAAAGGGGCATAATAGGTCCCCTTTAAGAAAAAAAAAAAATAAAACATTATAATTTTTTATCATATACACAGTGTAAAAAAAAATCTTGATAAAAATCAAGGATCATATTTGCATAATTTTTATGTTTATGAAATGAATGTACTATATTTCATTTTATATATACATTTTCTATACACACAAGTAAACCACATTTGCTGGAATAGCCCTGATTTTAATCACAACATATGAAAACATTTATTATTCTGACCAACTTTCCTTTTCAGGAGAAAAAAACTCCAAAGGACAATATTTAATTTGAAATTAAGAAGAAACGTTCTTAGATTAGCTCAGTGGTTAGCACTGTCGCCTCACAGCAAGAAGGTCACTGGTTCGAGTCCCGGCTGGGTGGAGTTTGCATGTTCTCCCTGTGTTGGTGTGGGTTTCCTCCGGGTGCTGCGGTTTCCCCCACAGTCCAAACACATGCGCTATAGGTGAATTGAATAAATTAAATTGCCCGTAGTGTATGAGTGTGTGTGTGTGTGTGCGAATGAGTGTGTATAGGTGTTTCCCAGTACTCGGTTGCAGCTGGAAGGGCATCCCCTGTGTAAAACATATGCTGGGTAAGTTGGCGGTTCATTCCGCTGTGATGAATCCCCTGATGAATAAAGGGACTAAGCTGAAGGAAAATGAATGAATGAATGTTCTTAGATCTTTATCGAATTAAACAAATACTAGCATTTAATTTCACACCCAATAAACCCATGCCATGCAAACCTTTATAAACCGTTATATAATACACAGAAACAAATAGAAACTGAACAAGCAGGAGGTATTAAAATCCTGCAATATTATAGGTTTATTGTTTAGCACATATACACTGTAAAACCCAAAAAGTTAAGGTAACTCAAACCATTTGAGGAAACCGATTGCAACAAACCATTTAAGTTCAAAAGCTAATCCTAATGAGTACTGTGAACTTAATCCATTTGAGTAAATGAAGCAATTTAAGCACAGTAAAACCCAATATATGAAGAGAACTCAAACCAACTGAGTACTGTAAAACCCAATAAGTTAAGGCAACTCAAACCGTTTGAGGAAACCAATTGCTACAAACCATTTGAGTTAAAAAAAAACGAATCTATATGAGTACTGTGAACTTACTCCATTTAAGTTGAAGCAATGAAGTATTTAATTAACTCATTACCTTCAACACTGTGTTCAAAACTCTTTTCAAATGAGTAGCATTAACTTTCAGTAAATTTTGAGTTAACTACACTCATTTCATTTGATAAAGTTGACTGTTGGGTTTTACAGTGTACTTTTTGGCAACAGCTAAAAACAGTCTATGGGTCAAAATTATTGCATTTTCATTTATGCCAAAAATCATTACAATAGTACGCAAAGATCATGCAAATGTTCCATGAAGATATTTAGTAAATTTCCCACACATTTAGCAAATATAACACAACTTATAAAATTGATTAGAGCTTTATATGGACTATTTTAAAATAAATTCCCTCAATATTTTTGATTGTTTTGAACCCTCAGATTCCAGATTTTCAAATAGTTGAATATTTCAGCCAAATATTGTTATATCCTAACAAACCATACTTCAATGAAAATGTATTCAGCTTTCGTTTAATGTACAGTTGAAGTCAGAATTATTAGCCCCCCTGTATATTTTTCCCCCAATTTCTGTTTTTTTTTTCAACACATTTCTAAATATAAGAGTTTTAAATGCTTAATCTCTAATAACTGATTTCTTTTATCTTTGCCATGATGACAGCATATTATATTTGACTAGATATTTTTCAAGATGTTAGCATTCAGCTTAAAGTGACATTTAAAAAGATTAACTAGGTTAATTAGGCAAGTTAGGGTAATTAGGCAAGTTAAAAATTTATAATATTGACCTTAAAATGGTTTTAAACAATTTTTTTAACTGCTTTTATTCTAGCCGAAATAAAACAAATAAGACTTTCTCCAGAAGAAAAAATATTATAGGAAATACTGTGAAACATTCCTTGCTCTGTTAAACATCATTTAGGAAATATTTGAATAGAAACAATTCACAGGAGAGCAAATCATTTTGACTTCAACTGTATAAATATCAATTAAAAAAAGAGACTTAAGACTTATGTTTTGGTGTTCCAGGGTCACATGTTAATTTTTCTGGGTGTAAAACATGGTTTACATGGTTTAAACAATTTACTTTAAAGGCTCTCTTAGGTAAACTACCATCCTGTCTTTCTAATTTGCTAACATTTCACATAAATAACCAACGCACAATATTTGGTTCCTGTATTCGGTTAACAGTCCCAAGGGTACCGTCAAAACTTGGCAAATGTACTTTTTCCTTTTATGCTCCTGGGGCTTGGAAAGATCTGCAAAATCAGCTTAGTCTTGACACACTTCCAACCCTGAGTACCATCAAACATCTTAAAGGATACCTGTAATTGTTTTTTATGATCTGATCTTTTTTTACGAATGGTGATTTTGTCATTTTGTGGTATTGTTTTCTGTGATTTTTTGTGTGAAACTTTATGTGCTGCCGTCTTGACCAGGTCTCATTGGAAGAAGAGATAGTACTGTCTCAATGTGATCTCCTGGCTAAATAAAGGAAATAATAATAAACAATAATGGTATGTTGGACTAAAACAATAAGAAACTCACCCAGGTTGTACCACATGTCTCGAATCTCAAATCCAATCTGTCGCCTCATGTCTTGATATCTATAAAACACAAGCATGAAGCCATCAGAGAAACCCTCAGACATCCTAATACATTAAAAAACACACAAAATATCTGGAAGTACATCTCAACAGATCCTCCTAGAATTGAGAAACAGCTGCAGTTAACTTTGGCCACCTTCATGATATTACGCTCACAGGAGTGAATGGAGCAGAACAGAATCAACGTCACATGAGTTTAGTAAAGCGACAGCCGACGAGAGTGTGGACCGTCACTCAGTGTTGCTCTGCTTTTGAGGAAAGTGTGAAGTAAGCAGTGTGTCAACAGATCTCTTAAGCTTTAGCTCCAGCGTTCATTACCGCTGACATTTCAGGACGCCGTGGCCCTCGGCTGAATCCTGAGCCTCCATTGATTGCTTTGTCAATACCTTCTCATCCAGTGGTAATTTATGATGACAAGGATGAGGCGCTCCGCACACTCTGAAAACTCCTCGGAGTCTTTATTTCTGCGGTTTGACCCTCATTACTGATGTCTAATCATTTCTCTGACAGAGACGCCACACTGCAGATGCATGCTAACATATACGTCAGTTCATGTCATCTAGTCTGACCGTGTGTTATATTAATCCATCAAATGTGACAGTACACTCAAAAAAAAAAAGAAGATTTTTATTGTTTGTTCAAACTACTTTTATAAAATGAGCTGAAACAACACAACTTGATTTGATTTATGTTCAATCTACTTAAATTTGTAAAAACTAAGTTAACTTCATTTTTTTCATGTTTCCCCAATACAAATCAATTGTATTTTTTACAGCGTAGTGAGAGAGCAATGTAAGAAAAGGTTTTTGTTTTAAATAAATGCTTTTCTAAAAAATCTCATTCAGAGTATTTCTTAATAAAAGCATTAAAGGTGCAGTATGTAAGTTTGACACCCAGTGGTTAAACTAGGTATTGCATTCCTGGATCAAAACAAACAAGCGCAGGTTGCCAGATTGACGACACCATCAGCGAGGCTGATTTAAGTCGTGTTCTAAATAAAAGCAGCAGCACGGAATAGAAGGAATATTTTCTGTATTAAAATGAGTTTTTGTTCTAACCAACACCTAGAAACGGCTTCTATTTCTCCCAGGTGAACAACAGGATAAACTAATCACCTCAGGTACACCTCATGTGCTTTATTCAGTGTTAAATGCTAATAATGTGAGTTTGAATGCCTTTTTACATGACATTTATTGCCATACTACTGAAAGCAGCAGCACCTCAGATCTTGAGAATAAAACAAACCGTCTGAAATTGAACTTTAGAACTGTGACTCAGTGCAAGCAAACACATATCAATGATTCAGCATCTACATTTAATAATGTTAAAGAGGTTTAATATGTATTAATTAGATTATAAACCTTACCATTTCGTGAGTGAGTGCGTATTCTGTGCTTCTGAATGGCTGTATTTAAATTTCTGTAGTGTTTCGTCTGGTGCAACCAGCAAAATTGATTATCACTGCAAATCTTGTCACGTAACTTAGCGTGTTGTTAGGACAAGCGGTTACAATGTAACCTGTTCACCTAATGTTTACGTTCGTAATATTTATTTGCTAATTAATAACCTCATGTGGAACTCTATCTGCGTCTCATTTTGGAGTCTGCTACTGTCCATCGGAGGTCACGGACGCATGCTTTGAGAGTCTTCCTGACTGAATGAATAAAATATGCAGTTTTCCACCAAGGCAACCCGGGGTACTGACTTATAATTGGGTAAGCTGGCATTGGGCAGGTAAAAAAAACAAAACAAAACATAAACAAGACAGCATTCTGGCACGGAAAACACAATTTCTAAGCAGAATATCTGACTTTAGCATTGTTTTTAAGATAAACAAGAATGTTTACTTAGCATGTTTCTTAAATATCTGCAAACATATTATGGTATTTTTACAAGAGTCAAAAACTTACATACAGCACCTTTAAGGGAATTGGAACTTTTTATGTTTTCCTTAAAATTGACCACAATTTTGACTTTAAAAATTGGAATCGCAAGAGTTTGTATCATAATTTTTTAAAGAAAAATACAACAGAGACATAAAAAAAGCTATTCTGAGAAAGAGTCGATATTTCAAGATCAAAAGTGACAGTAGTGAGAGAGGAATGCAACAAATATCTGTTTTATATAATCGCTTTCTTAAAGAATCTGGTTCGCACTATTTTTTTTTTTTTTAATAAAAAAAAAAACATTAAGGGAATTTTACATTTTTATGTTTTCCTTAAAATTTACCACAATTTTGACTTAAAAAAAACCCCGGAATCGCAAGATTTTGTATCGCAATTCTTAAAAAAAATGCAACAGAGACATAAAAAAATGCTATTCTGAGAAGGAATAGATTTTTGTTTTATATAATCGTTCCCAATATTTTTTAAATATAAAAACATTAAGGGAATTGGAACTTTTTATGAGTTGTCACAATTCTGAGTTTCTCAAAATTTATCACAATTTAGACTTAAACTCTCACAATTGCAAGAGTTTGTATCACAATTCTTAAAACAACAACAACAAACATACATATAAAAATTATTCTGAGAGTTAAAATTTAAAGGTCAAAGTCACAGTAATGAGAGAGGAATGTTACAAAATATTTCTGTTTTAAATAGATGCTTTCCTAAAGAATCTTGTTCCCAGTATTTCTTAATAAAAGCATTAAGGCAATTAGAACTTATGTTTTCCTCAAAAATTATCACAATTTTGACTTGAAAACTCAGACAGAGATTTGTATTTATTTTTTAATTTTTTTTGGTTTCTCTTTTCTCCATTGTTTTAAATAAATGCATTCCTAAAGAATCTTGTTCCTAGTATTTTTCCTACTAAAAAATACTATGGAAGTCAATGGTTACAGGTTTTTTCTTCAAAATATCTTCTTTAGTGCTCAGCAGAAGAAAGAAACCCAAACAGGTTCGGAACAAGTGAAGGGTGGGTAAATTTTCAGAAAGGAGTGACCTTCCCTTTAATAACTGAATCCGGAGCATTCCTATAAAGCAAATGGAGATAATGAATGCTTATGCTCACACTCATCTCAAACACTTAATTTTTCCGCTCTGATCTCTCCATTCACATTCACTCTGACCTGCTCTCTTAATGACTTCACCTCCTCCTGACGTCCTGTGGCCTCCTCCTCTCTCTCTGCCTGTTTCCTGCTAAGTGCCGCTGTGCTATAATTTGTCCGCAGTGACAGAACGAGAGAGAGAAAGACAGACAGCGAGGGTTCGTGTCCCTGCACTCATACAGAAGAGGAAGCAGAGTCTGTTAACACTCACACCTGTCAGCCCGCAGGACGCTCGCTGGAGAGAGATGCTAACCGAATATAGCGAAGACACATGAGGAAGCGCAAGGGACACCCCATTTTTTTCTGTTAGCGCTGTTTGCTAAGGCGAATCATAC
>CAIGQV010019178.1:3521259-3539081 GCA_903798115.1 Danio jaintianensis | reverse complement strand
AGGTAAGTGACTTATCTATGATACTTTAATTGATATTAAAATTATACAAAAAAATAAGTCAATTAAAATAAATAAAACTAGTGAAAACAACTGATTTTCAATTGAATGAATTACAAAACAAAACAAAAAAAAAATTCACATTACTAATAATTACTATGTACCAGACTTAACATATTAATGCACAAATCATTTCTTTTACAAATAAAAATGCAACACATTTCTAGCTGAGACGACAATAATTGTCCCATTATTTCTGGCTACAGTAAGTGACTTATCTATGATATTTTAAATTATGGTAAAACTATACTAAAACAAGTCAACTAAAATAAAAAAATAAAAACTAGTGAACATAACTGATTTTCAATTTAATAAATTATCAAATAAATAAACAAATAAATTTATCTTCACATTTCATTCTGATAAATTACTTATATTTATAATTATACAGACAAAATTATTATTATAAAGGCAAAATTTTGTGCTATATTTTTTCAGATAAAAATGCAATAAATATCTAGTTGACAGTTAATAGCCACTTGATATGGTTGACATTATTTCTGATTACAGTTAAGTGACTTCTCAATAATCTATGATACTTTACAAAAAAAAAAAGTCAATTAAAATAAATAAACAAAACTTATGAAAATAACTTATTTTTCAATTGATAAATAATTTCAGCAAATTAAAAAAATCTAAGTGTCAACCCTTTATCTTTAAAATAAGGAAAACTATACATTTCAACACTTATATCTTTCACATTACCGTTAAATAAATATATAATCATTTAAAATATAAATTAGCTAATAAAGGATTAAAAAATGCTCTTTAAGGGCAAACATCTATTAACACTTAAAAAAATAAAGAAAGAAAATAACATTACAGCACAATTTGTAGCAGATACTGATAATAATGTTACTGATAAATGCCATCAATCAACAGGAATCGATGAATCAATAAATCAAACAAATGAATTGAATGTCAAGTGATGCTCATTTGGTTTGTGAGATATCCACAACTTCAAAAAGTCAAAAATATCAACATTACTATATCAGTTACATTATCTGCACCATACTTAAAGGGTTTTTCTAATTCATACATCTAATTTTCCTTTTGAAAAAATAAATAAAATAGGATGCCAAGATTGATTTCTGGTCAATTCAGAAAATCTGTGCCATTCAGTCCAAAACCCCCAGAGAGTAAGAGCTGCTGTTTGTGACACCAGCACTGCATATCCTGAGAAAATGGGTCAGAAACACGTCCTCGTGTTCCCGACAAGACTGTGATTCCAGAGTCCTGACAGACACTGATCCGTCTCTAGCAGACAGAGCTCACGCCACAGGCAAACACACAGATACACACACGGAAGCTCCTTCAGCTGTCTCTCCTTTTCTTTGAAAAGTGATGCAGAAATAGTGAAGGGAAGATTGTTTTTATGAAAATGTCTTGTACAACTTTCCTTCTCTTCGTTTGCTTTCACTATTCCTCAAATTCCTCCCAGTTCTTGCCGGTACTGCAGTATTCAGTATTGTATTACTAGAATTTCTCATGTCTATTGTCTCTTTAAAGTCCCCATGAAATCAAAACTACCCATACTGATTTTGTTAGCTCACATTGCTAGTTTTGTGGTGAACAATTCATCTGTGCATGTCATTAAGAAAAAAAACAAACGCTTGCCCTTGTAATCTTTAACTGAAATCTGAAAATGCACTTCCTGTTTTCAGTTAAATTCTCAGATTAGGTCTGTCTGAGGTATTGGGCGTGGCTAACACACTTAACCACGCCCCTCCAGCTGTCAGTTCTGACAACAAACAGAAATGGTGAGCAGGAGGAGTCTGTTAGGTTGTAATACCTCTTTTCCCCATCTTTCGGAATGAAATGCCTAATTCACTACATCCAATCAGCTCGCAGTAGAAAAAACAAGCCACGCCCAGTGTTTTCTCATTTAATATTTTGCTTCTCTAGGAACTGTTACAATATGAAAAAAAAAAAAAAAAAACGGTCGCAGCTTCCGGTTCATGCAAACTTAAACACTGAAACTACCATAATTCCACAGCTACTACAATATCAATATAAGACATCATATTTTCAAGTAATTTCTTTTTTACTTTTGAAGCTTCTACTGATATGTTAAAACTAAGCTTTGAATGTCTGTTGTCATATTTAATGAAGACATTACCTAAAAATCTGACTTTTTTTGTAATGCGGTCTATAAATGTGTTAGTTACTAGACTAGACTCGCACCTTACGTTTATTTTCACTTTCACATGCAGGAGAGCAGGGTTTTTTCACAGCACTGAAATTGTTGTTTTGAAAGACATGTTCAAAGTAAAGTTATGCATTTGTAAAGTTATGTTTTGTAATTTATATAAAATAACAATGTTAGAAAGAAATACACACATATTTATGAAAAAATATATAGTTTTACAGGAGATAAACAGAAAACAGCCACAAATCTCAACATACGGAAACTGTAAATTAACAGATATTTCTTTAGTGCCCAGTAGATCAATGAAAACAAAAACACAGTTTGGAATATTGTATCGTGTTTGTTTCCAGAAGAAATGTCAAGAAAAATGTAGTTCTCAAGAGGTCAAGGTGAGGTCAAACGCCTCAAAAATAAAATGTATTATTATTATTATTTATAAATTCATTTTCCTTCGGCTTTTGTCTCTTATTCATCAGGGGTCGCCACAGCGGAATGAACCACCAACTATTCCAGCATATGTTTTACGCAGCGGATGCCCTTCCAGCCGCAACCCAGTACTGGGAAACACCCATGCACTCTCACGTTCACACACACTCATACACTACGGACAATTTAGTTTATCCAATTCACCTATAGCGCATGTGTTTGGACTGTGGGGGAAACCGCAGCACCTGGAGGAAACCCAGAACATGCAAACTCCATCCAGAAACGCCAACTGGTCCAGCCGGGACTCGAACCAGCGACCTTCTTGCTGTGAGGCGACAGTGCTTACCACTGAGCCACCGTGCTGTCCCATTATTATTATTATTAATGTGGGAAGGTGTCTATTAATGCTTACTTTTGGAAGATCTTGGCCCGTTTGTCACTCGAAAAGTTCTCCAGCTGCAAAGACTCCTGGGTCAGAAACGCCACGGCGAGATGGAAGTAGTTATTCCACAACTGAGGAAAAAACAATTAGAACAATAATATAACAATTAGGTTCAATTCAATTCATCTTTATTTCTATAGCGCATTTACAACGTAGATTGTGTCATAGCAGCTTCACATAGAAGTTCTAGTAAATTCAAACTGTGTCAGTCAAGTTTTCAGAGTTGAAGTTCAGTTTAGTTCAGTTCAGTGTGGTTTAATTTTCACTGCTGAAAGTCCAAACACTGAAGGGCAAATCCATCGATGCGCAGCTCCACAAGTCCCAAACCAAGCAAGCCAGTGGCGATATAAAACAAACTTCACCAATTGACGAAAGTCTCAATACGTCACTAGGTCTCAATAACAGTTTTTGTTCTAATAATTTTCAAAAAGTTTAATGAAAACAGCATTAAAACAATACTACTGAAATATATTAATCTGGAAAAAAAAAAGTAATTTTATATAGTGCTCAGGATAAATGAGTACACCCCTCACAGATCTCTGTTTAAATTATTATTTTTCTATAGGATGCTTTATATTATATGTGTATATATACATTCGATTAGTCAGTACCAAAGCCAAAACTGGAATGAATCCAAGGGAAAACTTAATAATTAGTCCAAAAATGTGTACACCCATACTAATATGTTGGAGAAAAAAATATATTAAATAAAATGTTAATAAAGAGGAAAAAATCAAGAGAAACATAAAACATATTGAACTTTGTTGCAATTTTGTAGTTTGTATTTGTTTCTCTCCAATATTTCACATGAATTTAAATGCATTATCTTTCTATTCCTAGACATTAGGTGACCAAACTCTTATTTTAATGGATATAATGGTTTAATAAAACTATTTTGTTTAAATTAACCAAAATATATTACCTATATTCAGTAAAAAAAATATTATAGGTCATATATTTTGGTGCATTTGAAAACAGATTTATTAAACGGATATATTTATTAAAATATTTTAGTCACCGAACATCTTTAAAAATGGAAAGATAATATATTTAAATTCATGTGAAATATTGAAGAAAAAAAATACAAACTACAAAATTTCAACAAAATTGTATAATTTTTTTGTTTCTCTTGACTTTTGCTCTTTTTAAAACATTTTATTAAATACTTTTCCCTTACATATAAATGTGGGTGTACTAATTATTTAGTTATTTTGTTCGATTAGCTCCAAATTTGGCTTCAGTAATCTGACTAATCTAATAATGTATATGCACAAAAATAATAGTGTAAAGCTTCCTATAGAAAATATTCATCTAAATGAGAGATTTGTGAGGGGTGTACTCATGTGTTGAGCACTGTAAATATATTTTATTTTTTTTAGCTGGTGAACAAAAAAATGCAAAAAGCAAATATTTCAACAAAGTTTAAAGGTGCTGCATGTAAGTTTTTGGCTCTTCTAAAGCATAAAAATACCATAATATGTTTGCAGATATTTAAGCAACATGCTGAGTGAACATTCTTGTTAATCTGAAAAACAATGCTGAAGTCAGATATTCTGCTTTGGAAATGTGCGTTACGTGCCGGAACGGCTGTCTTTGTTTTGGTTCTTTTAACCCATTCGATGCCAGTTTAGCCAATTATATTTCAGCACCCGGGTTTCCTTGTTGGAAAACTGCGTATTTCATTCATTTATTCAGAAAGGCTCTCAAAGCATGCGTCCATGACCAAAATATGACCTCCGGTGGACAGTAGCAGACTCCGAAATGAGACGCAGATTCAGAGTTCCACATAAGGTTATTAATTAGCAAATAATATAAATATTACAAGCGTAAACATTAGGTGAGCAGGTTACATTGTAACCCCGTGTCCTAACAACATGCTACATGATTAGATATGCAGTGATAAGCAATTTGGCTGTTTGCACCAGACAAAACACGACAGAAATTTAAATACCGAAATGGTAAGGTTTATAATCTAATTAATACATATTAAACCTCTTTAACATTATTAAATGTAGATGCTGAATGACTGATATGTGTTGGTTTAATTATTTCAGAGTTCTAAAGTTCAATTTCAAACAGTTCATTTTATTTTCAAGATCTGTGGTGAACTATCTGCTGCTGCTTTCAGTAGTATGGCAATAAGTCATGTAAAATGGCATTCAAACTCACATTATTAGCATTTAACACTGAATAAAGCTCATGAGGTGTACCTGCACTGTAAAAAATCCAACAAACGAAAAGTTCTCTGAATAAACTTTTCAAAGTAAACTGAACTAAAATATTTTGTTTTTGAAATATTTACAAATAATACTTGGTTTGTCCAACAAATATGGTGCTTCGATGTTACAAACTTGTATTTTTTTGTTGAACTAATACAAAGATGTAAGTTTTGCGTTGATGCATGCCCTTTTTGTTGGTGCATGCGCATTATGAACCTGCAGTGCATGCGCACCTCACGGTTTATTTCAAATCGGCTGCGCGGGTTGCTGAGGCATTTGCCAAAATTCAGTCCGCTCTTTCCGAGAGTAACAGATATGTATCAATCGTTTTTATAATCAACTGTATATAAATATATACATTTCATGTGTGATGTGCCAAGCTAACTACCCGATCTATTTCACCAGTGTAATGTTGAGAGAGAGCGTGATAGAGCGGTTCTAACCAGTCAAGCGTTTCTGCCAGATCATAGGTATGTATACATAATTTTTTTATTGACATCTAACGTTGTATTATTTGAAATGTAATATTTGATGTGCTCGTGTATCCTGATATAATGATCTGTTCAAATGTTGGGTTACTTCTTTCAGTGCACTTCTTTCGACTTTTTACATTATTCAGAATTTTCAGTGTTTGTGTTTGAAACAAATAGCTTTTTTTGTTTTTTTTAAAACACGAGTATTACCAAACGAGTTTTAGAAGTTGTAATAATCAAAATCCTTAGCAAAACAACGAATATAACGTTAGATCCTTTCTATCTGAATTACTTGAATAAATGATGACATGCTTTCATCATTCTTTTATTTTTGTATTCTAAATAACATTATATTCATCTAATAACATTTAATTACAACTATTTAACTGTGTCAAGTCCATTTGCAGCCACTCAAAATGTGTGTCAAGTTGTGTTCTGACAGTATGACAGAGGTTACAAACATATGTTTCACTTGTCTTCAGAGACCATTTCAAATTAATACATGCAGAGAGAAAGATAGAATATAATAACCTGAATATCAGTAACAGTAAGTCTGACAAGTTATGACTTGTCATATGAAACAGAACAAATATTATTTATGTATTTATTTATCAATATTTAAAACATGACCACTATCAAATTCCATTATATGGAAACAGCAAGATTATTGTTATGTGTTTTACACAAAATAAAGTCACTTTTTTTTTTTAAACAGCAATGACTACAAGATGAAATAATAATTTTTGGGTGAACCATCCTCAAAGCACATGTTTACAAGACTTTATGAGATTGTTAACACCCTTTGTAAACAACTTTCTTTTTAGGTCACTGATGCTGTCATCCGTCAAGAAAGGGCAGCTTTTGAGGCATTGCAGAATTTTCATGCAAAAAAAGTGGCTTGCCTTCTCAAGATGAGTCTGGTAAATTACCCTTTTCATACCCTATTTCTATATTCATCAGCATGCTTTCATAAAGTGTTACATGCATAATAATAACTAGTAATTAAATTTACACATTAATTAATGTCCCTTCTCATTATTTAGTCATGTATAAAGACACAGACCCTGAAGACCACAGCACCAGAGACGTAAGGATTGGAATCCTTGATATGGTCGAAGATGATGTTAGCCCTTCTGCATCCCTGTCCATTTTGATCAACATTTCCATAATCCTGGGAGAGGCCATTGTTCTTCAAGATATTCCAGATCTGCTAGCAGCCTTCACTTACTTGTTGGATCTCTTGTATGCAATACCCACAATAACTCAAATATACTTTTGAAGTAATGCCGAAAATATTTCTGGATCTTATGGCACCAGCTCTTCAAGACTGCAGTCAGTGGAGTCTAATGTTTTTTGTAATTGCACATTGCAGATGGCACTGCACATTTTTTTTTTTTACAAACTTTGAGGAAGACTGAAGTGTTGAGCTTTACAAGACTCAATTTGGGGTCGGGCAACTGTTAATTGTACAAGCTAACTGTATTTTATTTATTTAATATGATTTTGTGCTGTACAAGTTTAAATGTTAAGCATACTGAACTGTACTAAGCTTAGAGATTTAATATGCAATATTATTGTATTCTGTTTTGATCTATCAAAAAATACAAAATGATTTTTACATGGTTTGAACTGAGAAGTTTTGAGGTTTACTCATACTTTTATGTCTGTTTTGGATTTATGTACTTTGTTGACCTGCCATAATGCTATAGTAAGTACAGTAAATCTTGTTGGTAAATCTTGTACAGTATAGTATAGAAAATCTTGTTGGTAGAACTAGGGTTTTTACAAAACATTTTGAGTTGTGTGGTCTTCAGACCCTGTTTGTTGAGTTTACTCAAAAACGCCTTATTATTTTAAGTTGGTTCAACTTTTTTTTTTACAGTGTACAAATTTGCAGGAAAGTTTGTATACTGCAAAGTTTGTGATTTGGAGCACTTTTTCTTCTGAAAATATTTACAAAGTTTTGTGGATTGTGGAATTTCCTGATGTAAAGTTTGTTTATCTGTTGCTTTTAATGGAAATAAATTGGAGTAGTAAGTTTGTGTTTGTCATTTGTAATTAGAATGATTAAAAACAGGATGATATGCTAACTAGTACTAATTACTTATTTTGCAAATTTGAAAAAAAAAACATCCACTAAACAGAAAAAAATTAATTGACTCAATAGCAGTAACTGTTGATGTGACAAGAAAATCTTTATAAGTAAAATACAATAATCAGCATTGCATGAATAAACAAAATTATGTTAGCTGAACAAAATACTGTTATTGAGGAGAACTAAAAAACAGTTGTTGAGACAACTCAAAGGTCTTACTGCATCAAGTTGCCTTATTTTTTTATGTTTTCTCAACAATTTATTTTTTACAGTGTGAGGTGATCATTGTCAAAGTTTTCTGTTGTTCAAAAACATAAATTCGAGGTGCTGGTTAGAATAAAAACTCATTTTAATATGAAAAATATTCCTTCTATTGTGTGCTGCTGCTTTTATTTAGAACACGATTTAAATCAGCATTAAATATGCTTGATAGTCAGGCACACTGTTGGTCCCTTAATCTGGCAACCTGCACTTGCATGTGTTTTGATCCTGGAATACAATACCTAGTTCAACCACTGGGTGTCAAACTTACATACTGCATCTTTAAGCAATAAATATATGAGCAACATTTTGCTATTTAATGCACAGATGAGCTGATGTCACTCAGAGCGATCATTTGAAAATAATTCACTGTATTCTGAAATCCAAAGCGTGCATAGCCATATGGATTCATGGATAAAATGAGAACCGAGACAACAATAACCAGCAACAACCAACATGAGCACAATGCTGAGAGTACAGAGACGCTTCAAAAATTCAAATCAGATGCTGGGAAATTGCAGTCTATTAGCCTGTCATGAGTTATTCTGCTGGAGAGAAATTTAATGATCGCTGCTGGAACACAAGCAGACTGGAAGTCACGATTAAGAAATGTCCTTTCATAAACAAGGCTGTATGTTTCCATTACTTACAGGTAGCAATTTAATAGTCTAAATGCATTATATAGCCACTGAAGGGACAGTTCAGCTAAAGAACAAATCTAATTTATGTTCAATAACGTCAAAGTAAACTAATAATCTCTCTAGCTTTAAACACAGATGAGGATTTAGTTCAACTGATTTAATTAGAGTACTAACAAATAGAGTATACGTAACCAATGAAACGCAAACAACACTATGAAGTCAACGATTTACATTACAGCAAATTGACATGCATTTTATTATGAACGTGACACCAACCAAGTGAATTCTGAGGCAGTGCAAGCTACTTCAAAAAATTTGAATGAATGAATGAATGATTAATTGATTAAGCAAGTGTTTGACTAAATTATTTTAGTGTGAGGGATTGAGCAAGTGAGTGAGAGAGTGAGTGAATGATTGATTGAGTGAGTGAATGAATGAGTGAGTGAATGAGTGGATGAATGAATGACTAAGTGAGTGAGTAACTGAGTGAATTAATGAGTGAGTGAGTGAGTGAGTGAGTGAGTGGATGAATAAGTGACTGGGTGAATGAGTGGATTAATGAGTGAATGAGTGAGTGAGTGTGAGAGAGAGAGAGAGAGAGAGAGAGAGAGAGAGAGAGTGAGTGAGTGAGTGAGTGAGTGAGTAAATGAGAGAATGAATGAGTGAGTGAGTGGATGGAGAGAGTGAGTAAGTGAGTGATGGAGGATGATGGATGAAATATTAATTGATTGATTGATATGAATTAGTGAGCGTGGGAATGAGTGAGTGATTGAGTGGATGAATGAGTGAGCGAGTGAGTTAATGAATGAGCGAGTGAATGAATGAGCGAGTGAGAGAGTGAGTGAGAATGAGTAAATGAGAGAATGAGTGAGTGGATGACGGATGAAATATTAATTGATTGATTGATATGAATTAGTGAGCGTGGGAATGAGTGAGTGATTGAGTGGATGAATGAGTGAGTGAATGAGTGGATGAATGAGTGAGTTAATGAATAAGTGAGTGAATGAATGATGGATGGATGGATGAAATATTGATAAGAATGAATGAATGAATGAATGAATAATTAAATGAACGAATGAAATTCTTTTAACATGCATACAACCAGAAGCATGTATTGAGAAATTAAAATGTTCAAAATAAATTAAATTACAAAATACTGCAATATATTACAAATAAAAAGATAAAATTACAGTCAGTTACTATAGTCTAAGGCCAGCTACTGCATTTGATGAAATTATTTATTTATTTATTTATTTATTTTTTCTTTTCTTTTCTTCTTTCTAATAAAACACATAACCAGGAACCTGTCCTTCATGTTGACGAAATGAGACGCAGCACATAATGGCAGTGAATGGGGACCAAAATCCCTTATTTCTATCAAATGAATTAATTGAATTTTCAGCCTCACCTGCAGCTCAAAGTTGGTTTGATCCAGGAACTTCTTGCTGAGAACAGCGGCGTATTGATTGATGGCTCGCAGGAAGACTCTGAAATAGGACAATAATCAGATTTAATTCAGGAAAACTAACTCCAAAAGAGACCACTGGCATATAATGATTATATTTAAATAAGAATTAGTTGAGTCTGAGTTTGTTCTGAAGCAGATCCTGTAGAAAAGGAGTCATAAACACAGATAGTTGCGCTCAGAATAATGTCATTGCAGAAAGAACATAAACTACAGATGATAAAGTTAATCACAGCTCTTTAACTCGGCACACTGAGACCACATTACAGGATATTACACACTTAAAGACACTCCGTTCAATAAAGACCACCGCTAATGAACTATTACAGAGAACAAGACTTTTTTTTTTTTGATATTTCTCTAACTGTGTCTGTCCTGAAGATGAGAGAGAGGAAAATTTATTTGCAAATCACTGCAAAACATCATTCAGCAATCACATGGAGAATAAATGATTCAAAAGGGGGGATTTTAAAGGTCTGTAATGTCATTTTTAGGGCTAAAATGGTCAATTTTGTAATTCTGTAAAATCTTTGCTATTAGTGATCAAAAGACATACATATACACATATATACATACATATACACATATATACATACATATACACATATATACATACATATACACATACATATACATATACACATATATACATACATATACACATACATATACATATACACATATATATATACATACATATATATATACACATACATACATACATATATATACATACATACATATATATACATACATATATACACATACATATATACATATATATATATATATGTATATATATATATATATACACAACATAATAATACAACATAATAACACAATAAATATATTAAAAAACCCAGTTATATATGTGATATTGCAATGAGTATTCTTCTATTAGTATACAAGGATTTGCAATCAATTTATTCAGTAATTTTCAATGAAAAATGCAAATCTGCAGCCCGTAAAGTGGAAAGCACGTGAATATTTACAAAGCAATATGATTAAATTGCTGCAAGTGAAGTGTGCATTTATTTCAGGTTATAAAATAAAATAAAACTAAATAAATTAATAAACAAATGAAGGGCGTCACGGTGGCGCAGCGGGTAGCACGATCGCCTCACAGCAAGAAGGTCGCTGGTTCGAGCGTCGGCTGGGTCAGTTGGCATTTCTGTGTGGAGTTTGCATGTTCTCCCTGTGTTCGCGTGGGTTTCCTCCGGGTGCTCCGGTTTCCCCCACAAGTCCAAAGACATGTGGTATAGGTGAATTGGGAAGGCTAAATTGTCCGCAGTGTATGTGTGTGAATGAGTGTGTATGGATGTTTCCCAGTGATGGGTTGCAGCTGTAAGGGCATCCGCTGCGTAAAACATATGCTGGATAAGTTGGCGATTCATTCCGTTGTGGCGACCCCAGATTAATAAACCCTCATCAACACAAGGCCAGGATTATGTATTAAGAAATGAGACAGTTTATATATAATAAAACACTTCTTTTTTTCACAATGACGTTAAATCTATCATCAGACATTATCATGTAGCGGCACTTGAGAAAAACCCATATCAAGTGTTAAAAGTCACCATTTGAGGAAGATCCGACATTTGTGATTATTAATATCCAGCATATGGCGGTCTGTGTTTGACATGTCATTATTGCCTCTGGCTTTCAGCAGTACGTCCAGCTGTGTAAACGCATCTGAAGTCTCATTAATGGAGCTTTAATCTGGAGCCGAGCTGAATGACTTTCTGATAAACACTGTGAGTCTGATCTGCTTTCATTGTACAGACACATTCAATCTGCTTATAATGAGCTGGAGACATCAGTCAAAGTCAACTGAAGACAGACCATAATCACAGTTCTGTTTCAGCTGCTGCAATGTGTTGCCTTAAAGTTTTTTGTATGGAAATTTAACTATCATTTGACTATTAAAATGCAAGGCTAAAAAAATATGCAGAAATATAATGATATAGAGCAGGATGTGTTTGTTTGTTTGTTTTCATGCATTAAAAATAAATAAATAACAACATATAAAACCAGATTAAATTATTTTAGAGATTAATTCTTAATACAGGTGGTAAAATGTGGAGGTAGAGAAATGTATAATGTCACAAAATGTTCTTATTTTTTTATTATTCTTATTTTTTTTTTATTTATATAAATTTTCACGCATAGAAATTTGACTATATTTGACTATTAAAATGCAAGGCTAAAAACATGCAGCAATATAATGGTAATATAGAGCACGATGTGTTTGTTTGTTTGTTTTCATGCATTAAATTAATAAATAACAAAATATAAAACAAGATTAACTTATTTTAGAGATTCATTCTTAATACAGGTGATCAAATGTGGAGGTAGATAAATGTATGTTACAAAATTTTCATATTTTAAATAAATGTTAATTCGATTTTTTTATTTAAAAACAATTATCACATTTTTAAGCATGTTTATTTATTTATTTATTAATAATAATAACAATTATAATAATAATACTAATTAATCCTGAGACCATTCATGTGTGGGGTTGCTTCTCATCCAAGGGAGTGGGCTCACTCACAATTTTGCCCAAAACCACAGCCATGAATAAAGAATGGTACCAAAACACCCTCCAACAGCAACTTCTTCCAACAATCCAACAACAGTTTGGTGAAGAACAATGCATTTTCCAGCACGATGGAGCACCGTGCCATAAGGCAAAAGTGATATCTAAGTGGCTCTGGGACCAAAACGTTTAAATTTTGGGTCCATGGCCTGTAAACTCCCCAGAACTTAATCCCATTGAGAACTTGTGGTCAATCCTCAAGAGGCGGGTGGACAAACAAAAACCCACTAATTCTGACAAACTCCAAGAAGTGATTATGAAAGAATGGGTTGCTGTCAGTCAGGATTTGACCCAGAAGTTGATTGAGAGCATGCCCAGTCCAATTGCAGAGGTCCTGAAAAAGAAGGGCCGACACTGCAAATACTGACTCTTTGCATAAATGTCATGTAATTGTCGATAAAAGCCTTTGAAACGTATGAAGTGCTTGTAATTATATTTCAGTACATCACAGAAACAACTGAAACAAAGATCTAAAAGCAGTTTAGCAGCAAACTTTGTGAAAACTAATATTTGTGTCATTCTCAAAACTTTTGGCCACGACTGTACTACTACTACTAATAATAATAATAATAATAATAATAATAATAATAATAATAATAATACTTTTATTAATAATATAAATATACATTTTTAAATATAAATATCTATAAATGTATTGTTAGTATTGGAATTATTATTATTATCATTATTATTATTTTTTTTAAAGCAAATCATGTGACACTGAAGCCTCTAATAATGATGTCGAAAATTCCATCGCATAACAAAAACACATTTATTTTAAGTAATATTTAAATAAAAAATAGCACGAATTTAAATTACAATTTTAGTTATCTTAATTATTTGTTTATTTTTATTATTTATTTACTTTTATTATTTACATATTTGAAAATATTACTTTTTTTAAACTACATTTTGTAATCAAATAACATATGCGTATGCTTATATGTCTCCGTAGTAACGCGTATAATCATATCCACAAGACAGGACTTGCGCAAAACAACTGGGATCATGGGCGTTGCTTTGTAGCCCCCCTATATTTCTACTCAGCCCCCCTAAAACCTCCACGACCCCCCTTACTTTAGTACGCGTTTCAACCACCATCATCACACCCATAATGTGTGTGCACAAGAACTTTATAAGGAAAGGCTTGAATTAACTCCACAACAAATACATCAAATAACCATTGGGAAAGTTCTTACTGTAGAAAGTGAGATCTGTTTCATTCTTGTCGGCGGATGTTTATCCACATGAGATGCAGCAGGTGAAGGTTACACCCATAAGAGCAATCTCTATGGCTCTGGCACACACGTGGGAATGGTGAGTGAGGAGAACCAGCTCATTTGCATTAAAGGCACAGGCAACAAAAACAGCTACAATGTCCTAACACAGGGGTGTCCAAACTCGGTCCTGGAGGGCCGGTGTCCTGCAGATTTTAGCTCCAACTTGCCTCAACACACCTGCAAGGAAGTCTTTAGAATGCCTAGTAAGAGCTTGATTAGCTAGCCTGATTGGGGTTGGAACTAAACGTTGCAGGACACCAGCACTCCAGGACCGAGTTTGGGCAACCCTGTTCTAACAGCTCAAATTTCCCAGGTTCAAAAAGGTACAATAAATAATCTGATGGGTATTTTGAGCTGAAACTTAACAGACACATTCTGGAGACACAAAAGACTTCTCTTAAATCTTGAAAAAGGGGTAAAATAGGTGGCCTTTAAATAAATACATAGAGTAACTTAACCATTTTATACAAAACTACATAAGACTACATAACATAAACCACTATGATGATATTAAACGCCCAATCGCAATCAACAACCATGTTTTTTTTTTTTATTCCTGTCAGTTTATCATCTGATCTACATCAACGTATAGTGTCATTTCTAGCTCTGTAAATGACACATACAGTATGAATCTCTCCAGAAAGACAAGAAACTGGAAACTTCTGCATATCTCATAACCTGCACTGTTTCATTGATTAAAGGCTTCTATTCTACAGTCAAAAACACAGATTGTTCAGCGCCGCGTCTGATATTATAACACAAATCAGCGCTTAACATCTTCTACTGGAAGGCATATTGGGGATATTTTACTGAGACGAACTGTGTGTGTTTCTGCAAAAATATTATTCCATCTCGGTTTAATATGCAGAACAACTATAAAGTCTAAGCCAACTGTAAGTAAAAGTGCAATACTGTAGCAGTTTGTGCCAATAAAACAGTCCATTTACACATCCCTCAAAAGTTTTCAGATTTTGAAAGACGACTTTTTTTTGCTGACCAAGACTGCATTTATTAGATCCAAAAACATAAGAATGCAAAATACTATCTCAAAATTATATTTCTCTTAAAAAAAAAAAAAAAAATTTATCCTGTGATGCAAGTCAGAATTTTCTGAATCATCTTACAAAAATTATGTAAGATTGCAAAACATTACTGAATTTTAAAGTGACTCTTTTAATAATTTAAAACTAATTTAAAATTAATAAAGGTCCCACTTTATATTAAGTGTCCCTAACTAATTTGTACTTACATTGAAATTAATAACTCATTACAATGTACTTATTGTGTAAATACATGTTTTTACACTGTACTTAAGATTGATTAAATACCTGCATGTAAATACGTCTGTAATTACTTTATTACATTTATAATTACACTGTTGACAATCCATTACACCTTAACCCACCCTTAATCGTTTCCATACCACCAAACCAGTCCCTAACCTTACTTGTATTCCACCTCAATAGCACGAAAACATGTTCTGCATGTTCACATTATGAATACATTAGGTACATTGTATTTATATTTTGATGTAAGTACACAGTAGTTAAGGACACTTCATATAAAGTGTCAATAAAAAAAAAATTTTTAAAAAATACTTTATACCTGTGGTGTAAATCGGAACTGTCTGCATCATCTTACAAAAAGTATGTAAGATTATAAGATATTATAATATTTTAAAATGACTCATTTAAAATTTAAAAATGTATTAAAAATCATTTAAAAACTATAAAAATTAAAATTTTATTTAAGTCGGAATTTTTGAATCATCTTACAAAACTTGTGTAAGGTTGTAAAACCCTTCAATTTTAAAATTTTTCAAATTAATAAAAAACTAAAATAAATTAATTTATACCTGTGATGTAAATTGGAACTGTCTGCATCATCTTACAATCTTACAAAAAGTATGTAAGATTATAAGATATTATAATATTTTAAAATTACTCTTAAAAATTTATTAAAAATCATTAAAAAAAAAATTATTCCTGTGAATTTTATGCCTTGAAAATGTTCATTTAAATGACCACAAAAACAGTACAGTATTATTATTATTATTATTATTATTATTATTAATAAAGCAAATCATGTGACACTGAAGACTCTAGAAATGATGCTGAAAATTCTATTCTTCAAAATAAAAAATAAATTAATATTTAAGACATTTAAATAAAAAAATATATATTTCAAAGTGCAATAATATTTGAATTTTTTTTTTTTTATCCAACGAATGCTGCCTTGGTGACTTTTTTTAAAAACTAAAACAATTTTTACAAAAAGAGGTTTAAATAAGTTCAGTGTAAAACGTACCATTTTCATCCCAAACAAAACAGGTTTCCCCCACAGTCCAAACACATGCACTATAGGTGAATTGGGTAAACAAAATTGTCCGTAGTGCATGTGTGTGAATACGAGTGTGTATGGGTGTTTCCCAGTACTGGGTTGTGGCGGGAAGAGCATCCGCTGTGTAAAACATATGCTGGATAAGTTGACGGTTCATTCCGCTGTGGCGACCCCCGATAAATAAAGTGAATATGCTGAAGGAAAATGAATGAATGAATGAAGTAATGATTACCAAAACAAACAATTTGTTTTTCAGTGGATTGACTTGCACTAATTAATTATTCACCTTAAGAATAACAATGTGAGCTAGCAAAATAAACATTGCAAATTTTTGATTTCATGCGGACTTTAAAATTCAAAGTTGTGATTGTTAACATTAGTTCATGCACAGTGAATAACTAATAACTAACGTTATTTAACTTAAAAAAAACATTACCTACCATTAACATTAAGATGAATAAATACTGTAATAAACGTACTCTATTAATAATTCTTTATTCAATGTTATTTAACGTAAATAACATTAACTACTCTTAACATGAATGAATACTGTAATAAATGTACTGTATTACTAATTCTTAATCTAATTCTTTCATTTCATGTTAATAAATACATAAACTAACGGACTATTGTTTTAAAGTGTTACCGAAGGATCTGTATTATTCTGAATGACTTTAGCTCATCATGGCTGCATTTATCGGATTAAAAAATAAACGAAAGAATAATACAGAAGAATAATAAAGCAAATGTCCTTATTATTCTGAATGAACACCAACAGCTCTCTCAGTATATGTGTGTGTGTCTGTAAAGCTGATAAATGTGTCTGTGCTCTCGTCTGTCAGTGTTCAACATTGATGAACTGCTCTCATTTCAGCAAAACAGCTCTTCAGATACAGTGTATCTGTTGATCAGAAGAGCAAACCGGCGTGTAACACAGTTAAAGAGCAATCCTCTAATGCTGCAGCTGCTCAATGTGAGGTCAAACCAATCGCGCTTTAATGATTCCTCAAACCCTCTTCACTGTAACACCACTGACACCGAGAATCAATGATGAACAGAGAGATCAACACAAACAGCAGACCAGAACACACTAACAAAACTAGCCTCTCTGCTTATTTCCAGCCCTACACAATTAAAGTCCAACTGAAATCAAAATGCCAGGTTTTTTTTTTTTTGGTGTTAGAGTCAGTACAAATAACTTGCTCACTTAAATGTTTAAGTTGCGCCAATTTAGCCTTACAAGTCTTTAACTTGAATCAATCACGCTGACTTAAAACATCATGTTTAAATGTGTAAAAAGTATACCTTCAAATACTGTTATATATGCCGATAGATAGATAGATAGATAGATAGATAGATAGATAGATAGATAGAT
>CAIGQV010019178.1:3455175-3466927 GCA_903798115.1 Danio jaintianensis | reverse complement strand
GGAGAGAGAGAGAGAGAGAGAGAGAGAGAGAGAGAGAGAGAGAGAGAGAGAGAGAGAGAGAGAGATAGATAGATAGATAGATAGATAGATAGATAGATAGATAGATAGATAGAATTAGCCCAATATTAAATGTGATTTTATACAAAAGTTCAACAATCAAGAACGTCTTTTTTCTTGATGCAATAATCATTTCAAACAAAGCCACTTTTTTGCAATGTGCATCTTTTGAAGTCACAAATCATTAGAATCAATGATTCAATTATCCATTCATAAAGATAGTCACTTGATTCAATTCAAGATGAATCAGCATTTTTAAATGAATCGTTTGAATTCATGATTCTGTGATTTTGACTGATTAGGATGTGGACTTGCCACCACATATTGGCAGTTTTATCATCACAGGCCTCTAAACAATGTGCCAGCACAAAAAGCACGCACAAAAAAAGCATTAATTTAATTTAAACGTAAATATTAATTTTAACAATTATAATAGTACTAAAAAAAAAAAAAAAAAAAAAAAGCAACAGGATAGGGTTTGATTAAATTTATTCCTAAATAATAGTAATTCATTCAGTCTTTCATTTTCCTTCGGCTTAGTCCCTTTATTCATCAGGGGTTGCCACAGCGGAATGAACCACCAACTATTCCAGCATATGTTTTACATAGAGGATGCCGCTCCAGCCGCAACCCAGTACTGGGAAACACCCATACACACACACACACTCATCCACTGCGGGCAACTTTTTTTGTGTAGAAAGTCAATGCGTGTAAAAAAATCTAAATGTGCTATTCAGAAAAAAAATATTCCTATTTGAGTGAATGCTCTCTAATGCTGCGTTCACACCAGACGCGGAACGCGCGTATAAATCGTGCTATTCGCGCGTAAATAGACGCATGAACATTTTAGTTTACTCGCTTCATTCGCGCGTCAAACTCCGCTTCATTCGCGCGTCAAATCCGCTCCATTCGCGCATGAAAATCACATCACCGTAGACGCGGATTCGCGTCATGGGCGGGGCTGCCCGGTGACTAGCTTCGTTGCTAAATGGCTAACATGGATTTTATTGAGAGAATAGCTGTGTTTATGTGCTTAGGAAGACTGATTTGTTTGGAGCCGTGCCTGAGTCCACTAGATCCATTCTGAGGTGCACCTAGCTCTGTGAGTTCATAAACTCCTCCAGAAACTATACCTGGATGATGGAAGCTTTCAGCAGTGTTTCCGACTGAGCCGAGCCCAGTTTGATGAACTGTTGTCCGCTGTCGGCAAGAGGATTTCCCCTCGGGACACCAACAACAGGCGCTACGTCATAATCATGCCCCTACAAAACAAAGCTCCTGATTGGTTAACGCGAATGTCTGCTGAAGTTCAGATTTTTGAACTCGAGCGATTCGCGCGTTAAGCGTGTCAAACGCGCAAAACACTCAATCTGCGCCGCGCCATTCGCGCGTATCGCGCCGCAGGGTGCCTAATCGCGTCTTTGCATTGACTTAACATGTAAATCACACGCGCTTGACGCTTCTTCCGCGTCTGGTGTGAACGCAGCATTAGAGTTATTTCAACCCAATTCTGGGTGTAATAGGGGCTAACACAACTGCTAGGTTTTATTTTATTTTATTAAATTTAACTCAATGTTTGAATTAGTCCATATTTTACCCAATTTAGGTTGAAATAACCCAGCATTTTTTAGAGTGTGGTCAATGTAATCAAACTCCAGAATGAACTATTGCACCTTAAAAAGTTCATCTCAAAGCAGAAATCGAACAAAGAGAGAAAAATTCTTGGATGGATGGATGGACGGACGGACGGATGGATCCATTTGTGGATTGATTGATTGATTGACTGACAGATGATTCGCAAAAATAAGCCAACAGTGAAGAGAAGGAACAGCATGCCCATCCATCCACTCACCCATCCATCCATCCATTCACTCACCCATCTACCTATCCACTCACCCACCCATCCATCCATCCATCCACCCACTCACCCATCCATCCATCCATCCATCCATCCATCCACCCATCCATCCATCCATCCACCCATCCACCCACCCATCTACATGTGTGCTCTCCCAGAAGACTGTATGTCTGTAACACCAGAGTTTGGCTTGATATGAGAAAGCAGCAGTGTGAAGCAGATGAACTTGTCACCGAGAGAAATAAAGACTTCTCTGTAATGCTTCACCCGAACCTGAACGCAGAACTACTGGCTCTGGCCGTGAGTGCGGATTGATGGCAGCAGGAAACACGAGTCTTACAACAAACACCTGCAGAGAGCCAACAGATGCTGCTCTTTAATCCAGCACACAGAAACAGCAGAGAAACGCGTGTTTGAGTGCATGTCTGCGGGTCTGACTACGCTTCAGAACACACATGATTATTGACTGCTAGAGCTCACAGCTTTAATCTGATCTGAATTAACAATCAGACATGTACTTTAGGGCTGCACAATACACAGCTGAAGTCAAAATTATTAGATTTTTTTTTCTTCTTTTTCCAATATTTCCCAAATGATGTTTAACAGAGCAAGGGATTTTTCACAGTATTTCCTATAATATTTTTTCTTCTGGAGAAAGTCTTATTTGTTTTATTTCAGCTAGAATAAAAGCAGTTTTTAATTTTTTTGAAACCATTTTAAGGTCAATATTATTAGCCTCCTTAAGCATTTTTTTGTTTTGACTGTCTACAGAACAAACCACTGTTATACAATGACTTGCCTAATTATCCTATTTTAACCTAATTAACCTAGTTAAGCCTTTAAATGTCACTTTAAGCTAAATACTAGTATCCTGAAAAATATCTAGTCAAATATTATGTGCCGTCATCTTGGCAAAGATTAAATAAATCAGTTACTAGAAATGAGTTATTAAAACTATTATGTTTAGAAATGTGTTGACAAAAATCTTATTATAGTTAAACAGAAAAAAATATACAGGGGTGCTAATAATTCAGGAGGGCTAATAATTCTGACTTCAACTGTATGGTTTCAGCATTGATATTGCAATGTGCGCATCAGCAACAGTCACACATCGCAGGATCTCTAATGTTGAGGCGGGAATATACTGGACCAAGAAAACAGATGTGATTTGTGTAGTAGTGCTGTCAAAAGTATCGAGTTCGGTACTAATTGGTACTGAGATTTTGAAAACGTCCATTTCTCGCTATTCAGAGCAGAGAAAATCATGGATAATGTAGTTTCTCTGCATTTATTACTCTATTAAATGTGATTGTTTTCAAAAATAAATATGCTGGATTTAATGCAAACAGATGGAGATTCAACGCAAGCATATTTAAACAATGAACAATGAGCTCATAACAAGTCTGTCTTTATAGGTTTATTATTTAATGATAAAAATATATTTACCTATAGAGAAAAGCTGGGAGTTTTGATTAAAAAAAATAATAAATAGTTGCAATGAATGCTGGGAAATGTGCCGTTTAATTCTTATTAACAAAACAATATTTAAATGATAAGAAATTTCTCTATGTAGCAATTCTGTCCACATATATGAAGCTTCTAACTTTAAGGCTAAGACGGTAAAAATAAATGAATAAAAATTACATTTCAGTGCAATAGCCCACTGGTTAGACATATGGTACGGAAGCTCTCCAGGCATCCCGAGTTTAAAATCCTGGCTCGTTGACCTTTCCAGATCCTACCGCCCTCTCTCTCCCACTTCACTTCCTGTCAACCTACTGTCCTGTCAAATAAAGGCAAAAATGCCAAAAAAAAAAAAAAAAAATAATAATAATAATAATAATAAAAAATATATATATATAATAATAATACTAATAATAATAGCACTAATAATGCTAATAAAATTAATAATAATAATAATAGCAATATAATAATAGCACTAATAATGCTAATAATAATAATAATAGCAATATAATAATAGCACTAATAATAATAATAATAATAATAATAATAGCAATATAATAATAGCACTAATAATGCTAATAATAATAATAATAATAGCAATAATAATAACAGCACTAATAATGCTAATAATAATAATAATAATAATATCAACATAATAATAGCACTAATAATGCTAACAATAATAATAATAATAATAATAATAATAATGATGATAACAATAACAATAATAATAACAACAATAATAATAATGATGATAATAATAATAATAATAGCACTAATAATGCTAATAATAATAATAATAATAACGCTAATAATAATGCAAATGCAAATAATAATAATAATAATAATAATAATAATAATAATGATGATGATAATAATAGCACTAATAATGCAAATAATAATAACAATAATAATAATAATAATAATAATGCTAATAATAATAATAATAATAATAATAATAATAATAATGCAAATAATAATAATAATAATAATGCAAATAATAATAATAAAGCTAATAATAATGATAGCACTAATAACGCTAATAATAATAATAATAATAATAATAGCACTAATAACGATAATAATAATAATAATAATAATAATAATAATAGCACTAATAACGATAATAATAATAATAATAATAATAATAATAACAACAACAACAACAACAACAACAACACCACCACTTTAATTCCACTTTTTTTTACTATTTGAATGCCAATCCAGTTTTCTACGTACAATTTAAACTCTAAGCTTTTACATGTTTGTAAAATTCTGAATTCTAAATAATAATATTAATAATAATAATAACAATATTTTATATAAAATATTATTCGAGTTTTACATATTTAAATATTTTGCTTGCTTTAAATTGAATAATTGAATTTCAATTTAATCTTCAATTCTGAGTGACGCACAACTCGGTTTGCTACGCAGTTGCTAACTAAACCAGAGCTTCTTTTTAATTTCCTCAAGCTGCATTATTTAACATAGCACTCGTATCTGCAACACAAACGTGAGGGTTTCATCTTGATTTGAAGAGTTATCCTTTCCACAGCAAACACGGCTAATGAAAACGGCACTAATAAAACCACTTTATTAAGTTTACCATCTCTCACCTTTCACTGCAGAACCTTCAAAGACAAAAGCTGATTTTTTTCAAGAGCTTTCATTGACAAAGAGCAGGAAGCCCCTTAAAATAACCTTGGAAAAGAGAAAAGCACTGGGCTTGTTGCTATGAGACCACGATATCAAACGGCAGACAACTGAGAGAATATTATTTGATGAATTAATTCTTTAGAGTCTTATGTAAATAAAGCCGCGGTTTGCTGTTTACATAATCCCGGAGCTGCTAATGCTTCTTTGGGGGACTGGAGCTGTCGGATTAATTGAGCAGGAAATGCATTTGAGATGGGCTTTTCCCTGATAGCCAGGTTACACTGCTAATACATCACATTCATAAGAGATGCTGATTCAATTGCAGGAATTAAAGAGAGAGAGAGTTCAGTATAATACGGCTATCAGTTCACCATCACCAATAAAACCATAATGATAATTAACATGCAGAGCTTGGTAGCAATAATGGATTATATTTGTATTTAGGGCTGGACATTTTATTCGAGGCGATTTTTATGTACATTTTGTCAGTAAAGCTGGTTTTTGTCAGTACAGGGATTTAATGTGGATCGGTCTCTTCTTAGGACATTTCATTCTTTTATTGAGTCTCTTTAAACTTTTGCAGTGATATGCTGGGTAATTTGAGGGTGACAAGTAAAAGCAGACTTACAATAATTGTTCACCTATCTCAAGGTGATTTTAGGCACAAATATTTATAGCATTGGGCATGTGTATGAGATGGGAGTCATACAGAGGGCTATGTCCATCTTAGCAGATGAGAACCACACACTTTATTCTAAGTTTTGCCTCCTGCCATCAGGCAGAAGGTATACTTATTTCAGACGAGCTAGGTCCAACAGATATTTGCATTCATTTGTTCCAACTCCGATTGGGTTACTTAAACTCTAAGTTGTATTTGCTCTTGTATATTGGATATTCCTGCTCTTGAACATGATTTGATTGGTAACTCATTGGTAACTTTTTTTATTTATTTGTTTTATTTTACTTGATTTTAGCCTGCAGCTAGCTCTCTGCAACTCTCACATGGTCGCCCGGTTAGCACTTGGATGGGAGACCATATGGAAAAGTTGGTTGCTGTTGAAAGGGGTGTTAGTGAGGCCAGCAGGGGGCGCTCAACCTGCTGTCTGTGTGGGTCCTAATGCCCCAGTGTATTGATGGGACTCTATACTGCTCAGTGAGCATCGTCTTTCGGATGAGACGTTAAATCAAAGTCCTGATTCTCTGTGGTTGTTAAAAAGCAGGATGTCCTTCGAAAAAGAGTAGGGGTTTAACCCCGGTATCCTGGCCAAATTTGCCCAATGGCCTCTGTCCATCATGGCCTCCTAACCATCCCCATATCATAATTGGGTTCATCACTCTGTCTCCTCTCCACCAATCAGCTGGTGTGTGGTGTGCGGTCTGGCACAATATGGCTGCCATCGCGTCGTCCAGGTGGATGCTGCACACTGGTGGTGGATGAGGAGATTTCCCCCAATAATGTGTAAAGCGCTTTGAGTGGCCAGAAAAGCGCTATATAAATAAGGAATTATTATTATTATTATTACTGATCATAATTATTTTTTATTGTTTACTGTTATTTCTTTGTTTGTTTGAGTGTTCATCTGTGTCGCCTATTGCTGTTAACCAAATTGCCCCTCGGGGACAATAAAGAAATTCCAATCCAATCCAAATTCTACACTGTAAAAAAAAAAGTTTTCATATTTTGTGATTCACAAGTGTTTTCTGTTTATTTAGGGTTGTGAATTGCATTATGGGAGCTTGATCTCTGCTCTGTCGACTTTACAGTTTAACAAAGTGGCTTTTATTATTTTATTATTTTAGTCGTTTGAAATAATATAATGCATAAGAAATTATATATAGAGAAATTAGTCTGTAAAATAAGATATTTCTCGTTTCTTTTTCTGTAAAAATCTCGTCTCATTCTCGTGAACCCAATCTCGTGTCTTGTCTCGTCTCGTAGAGTAAGCGTCTCGTCACACCCCTACTGGACAAGTTGGCGGACCCCTGATGAATAAAGGGACTAAGCCGAAGGAAAATGACTGAATGAATAACCAAATATTAACAAGCTAAAATCATTGTGATTCATTAATTCCATCAGCTGTAGGTGTGTTGCTGTGTTAAGAGTTTAGAAAATATACTGTAAGTATCTGTAAACACTTGTTAGTAACTGAAAAAAAAAATGCCATTGACTTTCATGTTACGAATCAGCAAGGACCACATTATTGCCTAAAAAACTTCTTAAATTGTCTACTGAAGAAAAAAAAAAAAGTCAACTACATGTGTTGGGCACCTTAGTTTATGAATTACTAGTTACTTCTCACAAATAGCAACTGGATTACATCATTATAATCGTAATTAACAGGAAAAGTAACTATTGGATTACTTTTCAAAAGTAAAAATGTTTCAAACTGCACTGTAAAAGAATTACAATTTCTTCATGTTGCCCCAACACATATTGAATGGCGTTGATTCAGCTCATTTTAAATTAGTAGTTTGAACAAGCAGCCAAAAAAAAAAAAAAGTGTGTACATTGAATAAAATGGACACCAAATTAAATAAATCATCATTATAAAACACTCTCCACTATTCTATACTGCCCACAGTACATATTAAATGACCTGAGAGTGCATAAACAGCAAATATTCATTTTTGGCTGAATCTCTCTATAACACAATTGCAGGTTTATTGATCTAGTTAGTGTGTTGTACAGTCAGTGTGTGTGTGTGTGTGTGTGTGTGCGCGTGTGTGTTTGGGAGTTGCATTGAAGGTTTGTAATGATGTCTGCAGCTCATCGATTCTCAACGGGTCTTGAAGACAGTAGCCGGCGAGGGTCTGTCACAACCGCTTTATAGACCCTCAACAAATGATTTGGAGTAATAGACATAATCCAATAGTGCAGAGAGCATTAGAGACGCTCAACATGACACTCCTGCAGAAGTTACTCCAATCCCACAGAGAATCCCACACACTCTATTAGATTAGATATTATTGGATTTCCACAACATACACTCCGCTCCTGTATGGACTATTATTCCCATGCGCACGAGAAAATCTGTTAGAAAACCGTTAGTAGTGTGTCTGATAGAAGTTAAAAAATAACAACTTTTAGCTAAACTTGGGCATTATAAATGTGTCAATGTTTAGTCATTGCCCAATGCAGACAATGTGGAGAGAATCACTGAATTCAGCAATGAAAATAACACTGAAGAATATAGAATTCTGCACATTTTAAATTAATTTTAGACGATTGATTAAAAATTGTATATATTCTGATTATAATAAAATACATAAATATACTATTATACAGTACAATACGCTTACATGTGCACTGAAAAAAATTATTCATTGGATTTACAGTGGACCCTCGCTATAACGCGGTTCACCTTTTGTGGAGTCGCAGTTTCGCAGTTTTTTTTTTTACAGTGCATTGTGTTCTGCGTCCTGATTGGCTGTAGACCATTGTCAATCAATCTCCTCCGTGTCTCCTGTACAGTGCAGAATGCGTTCAGCTTGCCAAATTAACATAAATCTTCGATCGCTAGCAGTGTGAGTTCCAACAAAGGATGCAAAAAAGGTTGTAACTGTCTGCAGCAAGACCATCGTAAAGTGGGTCGCACACTGGATGCGCCACGCCACAACGCGCTACGCATTTTAGAATTGTAAACATAGGTTTATATCAGGATACGCACACCGGCGCCGCAAGTCGGTGGCTGTCTGCGGTGCCCAGCTACGACTTAGGACACTGTTCATATTTCTGCTGCGCCATCTGAATAATTTCATTTTAAATAACATACGAATGTGCGTGTCTGGCATGTGTTGGATTGAGTCTGCTTTAGCTTTGTGGATCAGTGACTGCAGGAAAAAGAACATTATGCCAACATTATCCACACAAAAGCTAAAAAGCTTTATGAACCTTTTGCTGACAGCGATGAATGTTTGCGCCTGACAACAGGTTTTGATCTTTGGTTTCATTCTATAATACTGGACTTATTTTTCTACGAACGTTTGAACTTTGAGAGTGTTTAAACGAGAGAAAAGTGTGAAAATGTTAATGCCTGTCTGAGAAAAGTGTATGAAGTGTGCAGTGAGGGGTTTTACAGCCTTAAAACATCTATAATAATTGTAAAAAATAAAGCTGACAACTTCGCGGATTTCGCATATTGTGGGTTATTTTTAGAACGTAACTCCCGCAAATAACGAGGGACCGCTGTACTCAATGTTTTTAAGTGGTTGCAAACAATTTATATGGGCTGATTTTAAACAAACAAATTAAGCTGAACAGTACTAAATAAAATTTTCTTGTTTAAATTTGGCCCATATTAATTGTTTGCAACCAGTAGCCTTAAAAAATTGAGTAAATCCAATTGTTATTATTTTTTCAGTATGTATGAATGTCTGAGTATGTATGTGCATGTCTATTTCATTAAGATTTTTCTTTGTTTAATAACTTTTTTTGATAACTAAAATGTATTTTAACTAAACCTTGTTTAAACTACTCATTTAAAATGAGCTGAAACTAATTATTTTGAAACAATTCTTGAGAATTCTTTTTTTCTTAATTGCTTTATTTTATCGTTGAAGCACATCGATTTTGATCTTTCAGAATTAATTATGATTATGATGATCTTTTTCTGACTTTGAAACTTTCCTAAAAACAGTTGCAGTTTCATATGTTTTTTTTTGTAAAACATATTTTTTTTTGAGTATTCTTTAATTAATCTAAAGTTTAAAAGGACAGTTTAAAGTAAAAACATTTTGTAACTATCTAAACTATATTTACTGTCATTGTGTTTCAATTTAATGCACTGTGTACATTAAAGACCAGCATATAGGCCTGTCACAATAATCAATATATGGACTTGTATCACAGCACATGGACATGAGCTCGATCATTCTTGGTGATGCAATATATATCGCGCATACATAAATCAATTCCAACAACATTTAAGCTGATTGTGCAACAGTGCCAGTGTCAGTATGGTTAAAAAAAACACTATAGTATTTGTTATAAATTACTATAGTATATTTTCATGTGTGTGTTCGGACAACTAAACATAGATCTGGTAGCAGATATCGCAGCCTCTGTTACTCTTTACCTTGCACTTTTTTGTTAACATTACTTATTATTTATTTAGGAAATGCGTTTTCACATTCTGATTCCAATGCCTCATTATTAAATTGTTAAAACTACTATAATTAAATGAAATATTATTAAGAGTAAAATATGATGTGTTCTTTGGAAGAATGTACTTGCATTGTGATGATATTATATTGTCATTCTGTATAATGAGTGGCATAAAATGGTTTTAAAATGACAATAATATTGTTTATCGCAATGTATTTTGTTGCAATATGTCGTACAACAAAAAATAGATATCGTGACAGGCCTAGCAGCATATAACAGAAACAGAGAAACCCAAGGGTAGGACTATTGTTAAATAGTTGAGAAAAGAACTAAAAAAAGCCATAGTTGTTCAACAAGACAAGAGAAAAGACACCTTGGGCCACAGTAAAGATTTAAAGCTGCTGCTCCAGACCGTTCATATCGGTTATTGTGAATCTTTCATATTTGAAAGACCAGATTACTGGAGCAGAAATCAGATTTGGTTCAATAGTCGTGGCTTTTTGTGTTCAGATATAAACCAGCTTGAGTGATGTCAGCAGTCGCTGAAAACTTCACAATCAAACTGTAACCTTGAAGAAAGAGAGTCATTCTCCATGTTTGTAGCTCTCATTACACAACCATCTCCCTCCCTTCGTGTTTGAGAAAAAAAAATCTATAACAAGAGTCAAACGAGAACAAGGGATGTACAAAAGTACATCTCGTCTTAATGGACTAGTCAGTGGGTTGTGAAAGGCTAGTTGCTTTTGCAGAAGTCTGCTGTAATTATGCTGATTCGTGTCTACACATTATGATAGATTCTTGTGTTCAATAACAGCTCAATGAAGCAAAGCAGGGAAGAACAGAAGATGTGTCTCAAGATGTGTTAAAACGACTTTTTGCATGATAGAGCTGCCTTTTAACTGCACAAAACCATAACAGTCCACATAAAATACAGAGACCAACAGATTATACACAACAGATGACAATAGCAAAAGTTCAGCTGTAACTGTCTTGAAATACTTTGTTACACAAGAGGGTTTTGTGGTGACTGCAGAATGGATTAAAGAGCACGAATTTAGGGAGAGAACTTCAGAGTTCACTTCAAACCTAAAAATGTAACAATAATAAAAATGATAAATATTTTTGTAATATGACAAATACATAAATAAAAATATAAATTTTTTGCTATTTATCTATAGTTATTACTGTAGAATCATGTCTAATCAATCACAAAAAATATTATCTTATCGAGAAAATTAAGTAAAAAAATGAGTTACTAGTTTGTCTGTGCATTTTTACGTTAATAAGAAAAAAATGAACACTAAAAAGAATCAACAAAAAGAACAATAGAAAGAATTACAGATCAGGACAGAACAATAGAACAATAGAATGATAGACAGAATGATAAACAGATAGAAAGACATAACCATAGATAGTTATAACCACAGACAGACATAACCATAGATACATAACGATAGACAGATAGACATAACGATAGACATAACAATAAATAGATAGACAGATAGATAGACAAATAGATGGAACGATAGATAAAATGATAGATAGAAAGATATAAAGACATAAAGATAGATAGATAGATAGATAGATAGATAGATAGATAGATAGATAGA
>CAIGQV010019178.1:3412124-3424062 GCA_903798115.1 Danio jaintianensis | reverse complement strand
GTGTGTGTGTGTGTGTGTGTGTGTGTGTGTGTGTGTGTGTGTGTACACTTTCCAGAGATACGGTTTAATCTGTAGATAGAGCGAAGCAAAGTATGATGGACAGCTGCATTAATACCTTAGAGAGAAAGTACAAAATAGAAGCGCAAAAAAATTATTTATCACTGGTTATTAGAATTTTCTGATACTTGTTGAAAGTGTTTAAAAATAATTAACTAAAACCAGATGTTAAAGTTTGAGGACAAACTTTATGGTGGCTTGAGAAAGCCTGTTGGAAGTAGTTTATTTAGTTAGAAAAAGTATCAAGTTGGCTGAAGGAATGTTTAAGATCCCTGCAGACAACAATGCAACCAGTTTAAAGAATGAAACAAGCCAGTAAAAAGCTTTAAAGTTGATCTCTGTGTCTGTGGTTTGTAATAACATGAATTAGCATATTGTTAACATGATTATAGCATGAATTAGCATGTTGATAGCATGTTTCCAGCATGAATTAGCATGTTGTTAGCATGATTCTAGCATGAATTAGCATGTAACTAACATGATTCTAGCATGGATTAGCATGTTGTTAGCATGATTCCAGCATGAATTAGCATGTTGTTAACATGATTCTAGCATGAATTAGCATGTAACTAACATGATTCTAGCATGAATTAGCATGTTGTTAGCATGATTCCAGCATGAATTACCATGTAACTAACATGATTCTAACATGAATTAACATGTTGTTAGCATGATTCCAACATGAATTAGCATGTTGTTAGCGTGTATCTAGCATGAATTAGCATGTTGTTAGCATGAATTAGCATGTAAATAGCATGAATTAGCATGTTGTTAGCATGATTCTAGCATGAGTTAGCATGGTTCCAACATGAATTAGCATGTTGTTATTATGATTCTAGCATGAAATTACATGTTGTTAACATGATTCTAGCATGGGTTAGCATGAGTTAGCATGTAACTAGCATGAATTAGCATGTAACTAGCATGATTCTAGCATGAATTAGCCTGTTGTTAACATGATTCAAGCATGAATTAACATGTAACTAGCATGATTCTAGCATGAATGTGCATGTTGTTAGCATGATTCCAACATGAATTAGCATGTTGTTAGCATGTTTCTAGCATTAATTAGCATATTTTTAACATGATTCTATCATGAATTAGCATATTTTTAGCATGATTATAGCATGAAATAACATGTTGTTAGCATGATTCTAGCAGGAATTAGCATGTTGCTAACATGTCACTAGCATGTTGCTAGCATATTTCTAGCAAGATTAGCATGTCAGTAGGATGTTAGAATTATTAGCATGCGTTAGAATAGCTAGTCGCAGTCTATGGGACAGTTGTTAGGGTGCTGAAATTGGTTGCTTGGGAGAGTCTAGTAAGTTTAAAGGTCATCAGTGGTTGGCTGCTGGCTAGACTGAGTTGAATGAGGCCAGACTCTAGTCTGTAGGACAGTCTGATCGAGAGTTATGAGCTCACAAAGTTTGACCCAATGTTAAGTCAATGGGACTTTTCTGGGTCATTTTTCGGAAAACCGAAAGTCGGATCAGTTGGAAAAGATATAGCAACCCGAGTCAGACCAGTTTGGAGGTCTGACGAAAGTTTGAAGGATATAGCTTGAAAGGCTTAGGAGGAGATAGACTGTAAAAATAGTCTCAGAAGAAAGAAGAAGAAGAAGAAGAAGAAGAAGAAGAGGTTTAAGTTTCTCAAGCCACCATAATAAACAGCTAAAATTAATACAAAAAAATAAATAAACAAATAAAAAAGTATATACACACATATATATATATATATATATATATACACACACAACAGTTCTGTCTGGTTCTTGAATCTGATTGGCTGATAACCGTGTGATATTCTGCCAGTAACAGCACTCGTCCAGCCTCTTCACCCTTCACCATTGTGTATTACTTCGCCCACATACGGCGACAAGCTGAGGACACTCCACAGTTTGACAAATATTGCTGCTGTTGGACAACATAATGTACTTTTGAGGCTTTTTCAGTCGAGAATTTAGTTGTTTAGATTGCAACTATGCAGTTTATTTATAAGGATAGCCTATTTTAAATATTCATAATTTCTGAGAGACAGCTCGTCAGCGGCCATTAGCCTGTCATTGAGCAAAGACAGTTGACGATGTTCATCCGCAAGATGGCGACAGAGACCGCATAATAAATAACAGCGTAATTTCAAACTACAGCTGATCAAATCATTGTTAAACAGGTAAATGGCTAAGTCGATCTCTCTCTTTTGTATGTTGTAGTGCTGCATTTATACCATAGTAATATTGTGATCTGCTGATTGCGAATAGCGGAAGAAAGTAGTTCCTCATACAAAAGGGTTTTTGAGACTCTCCGTGTTTGATTTTCTTTCTTTCTTTTCTTTCGATTATGTCATCGAACTGTTGTATAAACGCAATATCACACGAGTAGCAGTGCGATATGGCTGTATATTAAAAATAATAAAGAACTCAAATTAATTGAAAAATCTATAAATATATTTAAATTGTAAGCAAATATGAACAAATTATGGTCAGTCAGATTTTACAATGAGTTTTCCACTAGTTATTGTATTTACTAACATGAACTAATACTGGACCATTCTTGTACAGTATTTATTATAGTTTACTATAGTTTATAGTTTATAACATTTACTAATGCATTATTATTAAAATCCAAATTCATGCATCCTTGCCAGGTAGCTATGAATACAAGAAGAGCTTATAAACAAATGTTATTGTAATTAAACCAAATTGGTAAACAGAGTTAATAAATGTAACTGTTTGTTTTTTAGATGAGTGTAGCTTAACATTTACATATTTCAGTGAATTTAAGACTTCATTCATTCATTTTCCTTCTGCTTAGTCCCTTATTTATCAGGGGTCGCCGCAGTGGATCTCAGCGGATACCCTTCCAGCTGCAACCCAGTACTGGGAAACACCCATACACACTCTCTCATTCACACACACACACTCATACACTACAGCCAATTTAGCTTATTCAATTCACCTGTAGCGCATGTGTTTGGACTGTGGGGGAAACTGGAGCACCCGGAGGAAACCCACGCCAACACGGGCAGAACATGCAAACTCCACACAGAAATGCCAAATGACCCAGCCGGGACTCGAACCAGCGACCTTCTTGCTGTGAGGTGACAGTGCTAACCACTGAGCCAATTTAAGCCAATTTTAAGCCACCGAGCCAAAATTTAAGACTTTGTAGGGCCGATTTTTTTTTTTTTCTTTAAATTTAAGACATTAAGACTTTTTAAGACCCTGCGGACACCCTGAATGATTATCTGAAACTGTTATTCCTCCGCTGACGATCCAGTCTTCATCTCCAGGACCTGTGCTTTTTTCAGATTCACTGACAAACATGACAGACAGCAGAAATGTGTTGGGTTTTTTTTTCTGATCTCTCAGCGGTTGAGACTCAAACCCACAGACGAGAGAGAGGCATCTGCTGATAATGAGAAACACATTGACTTTCACTGGGCTGTCAGTCTGTTGTGTCTGGCACCGATGAGTTTTACACTCAAATATATAACACACACATCCCTTCCAGATCCCAGCAGACGCCGGCCAACATTATGCTGACAAATAAACACACTAAAGGCCGATAAACAGAGGCCGAGGATGAGCAATCAAATACTTTTAGAAATAAATACATTTTAACAAAATATCACATTTACATATAAACAGTTTTAAATATAGCATTAATATATTAATTATTTCATTCATTCATGCTTAAGAATATAGATTAATCAATAAATAAATATTTATTATTGTTATTATTGCTACTACTACTACTACTAATAATAATAATAATAATAATTTATTATTATTATTATTATTATTATTATTATTATTATTATTACTATTATTTATTTTTAATAAAGTATAATTCATTATTATTATTATTATTATTTACATAAATATTATTATTATTATTATTATTATTAATGCTTAAGAATATAGATCAATAAAGAAATTATTGTTATTATTGTTAATAATAAAATAATGTTAGATTTATTATATTATTATTATTGTTATTATTATTATTTATTTTTAAAAGTATAATTAATTATTATTATTATTATTATTATTATTATTATTTAGAATAAATGTTTTGTGTTATTATTATTATTATTATTATTATTATTATTAGTTAATTATTTATTTGTATTATTATTATTATTATTATTATTATTATTATTATTATTACTATTATTTATTTTTTACTATTACTAGTATTACTATTATTATTATTATTATTTTAAAATATATGATACATAAAATAAATATTAATAATAAATTATATGTTTAAATTATAAAAAATAATAATAATATATAATATTATGTTTAAATAACAAATATTACATATAAAAATAAATATCAAAGAATATACATAATAAATGCGTCAGTGTCTTGGTACAACACTGTCTTGGTTTTGGTTGTTTTTTTATTTTATTTTTTGCAAACACTAATTAGTGATTAGATCATCATCAAACCTTTTAAAGTGCAAACAGAGAAGAGCCACCAATTAAGCTAACATTTTTTTTTACAGCCAAGCAAAAAAGTTCCTAACATCCACAAGAGGCAATAAGGTTTCGCAAAGCTGTTAGAAAATAAAATATTCCTGCATCCATATATTTATAAATGTATACGCTGAGAAATGCTAATGAGATGGCACTAATAAACCGCTCCACCTTTAGATTTATTAAAACAGACAGCATAAACTTATTTGCTATTAAAGTAAGCTAAAGCATGCATTTATTTCAAGATTAATACATATATTTCACACTAACTCTACATTTTGCATTGAATATGTACCAAGCGAGGATGAATTGTGAAACCAAGAGAGCACCTAAATAAAAAGAAGCAACATCGCTTAATTATTTAAAACCAGAAAAACCTTAGTAAACATTTGACATGCCACCGCAACAATAAAAAAAGTTGATGTTTAAAAAAAGAAAGAGTTGCATTGTGGGAATGTTCAAACACTTTTTGCACTCCTTATGAATAATGTGCTGATAACTGGAAGACATTAAACAAGGCTTTGATTGTTGTCTTGAGATTTTCTGACATCCAAAAAACTTGAAAGTGGGTCAAGAAAAACAAGTTCTGAGGCTTAATAAATAAGAGAGATGCGCAGGAAAACTGACACCAGCGAGCTGAAGATGTGGGCGGATTGTTTTACACTTTCTTCTGATTTCATTACCACTCACAGACGAGAAAAAAACACTTGTTCTGGCTGAGAATATGAATATCGATGGGATTTTGACTGAAGTTTTTTGAAGCGTTGTGTTGTTTTTGTGCTCACATATGCCACGGTCGCTTCATCACGATCATAATTACTAATAACAGCCAATTAAATCACTGCATTTTTAGCAAGAACTCACCTGATTTAAAATATATATATATTAAAATCTAAATTATTAGCCCTAATGTGAATTTTAATTTCTTTTTTTCAAATATTTCCCAAATGATGTTTAACAGAGCAAGGAATTTTTCATAGTATTTCCTATAATATTTTTTCTTCTGGAGAAAGTCTTTTGTTTTATTTTGGCTAGAATAAAAGCAGTTTTAATTTTTTTTAAACTATTTTAAGGTCAATATTATTCACCCCCTTCATGTATGACTCGCCTAATTACCCTATCTTGTCTAGTTAACCTAATTAGCCTAGTTAAGCCTTTAAATGTTACTTTAAGCTGAATACTAGTATCTTGAAAAATATCTAGTCAAATATTATGTACTGTCATCATGGCAAAGATAAAAGAAATCAGTCATTACAAATTAGTTATTAAAACTATTATGTTTAGAAATGGGTTTAAAAAAAAAAACTCATTTCCATTAAACAGAAATTGGGGGGGGGGGACTATATGATATGATAAACCATTTAAATCAGAAAGAAGATGAAGGTTATGAAGATGGAAGAACTTTATGCTTAATTGTACTTGTATCTGGATAACAATTTTGAGTGGGTGAATGCCCACATTAAGCAGTTTATTATGGTGCTAATCCAAGGTGCTAACATTTGAGCGAATGCACAAATAGCAGACTAAATAAAATAAAGACACTGTTAATGAACTCACTGGGTGAGATTAAATTCATTTACATCTGTCAACAGAAGCTAGCTAAAGTTAGTGCTTCCTATCTGCTTAACTAATGATTAGTTGTGATTAATGACTTAAGTCTGAGAAAAATACAGATTTTATCTTAGAATCAGTGTTGAGTGTTACTTTGTGAAGGTAATTAATTACTAATTACATCATTACAATTTTATTTACAATTACTTTTCTAATCAGCTTGTCTGAAAAGTAATTCAGTTACTCAAGTCAATTAATTACTCGTCTCAATCCTACACAAAATCCCTACAGATCTCAATGGATAGGCAATAGAAATGAAACCCTTTTAATTCTTTAGTTAAAATTTGCCAAATTGGGTCTTTTAGGTATTAAAAATAATGCAATAATTAAGAAAAATTAAACAATATTTGTATGAGTGCTGTCAAAAGATTAATCTACTTAATGTTCTGCGCATATTTATTTTACACACAAAAATACATATTTGAGTAAATAGTTACAGATTTTCTGCATTTTTCAAAAAATCATTTGTGTTCAACAGAAGAAAGAAACTCAAAGGTTTGGAAGCAATTGAGGGTGAATACATTTTCATTTTTGGGTGAACTAACCCTTTAAGTTGACCTGTTTGGGTTTCTGAAATGGAATTTAATTAAGGATTATTGTTACAAGTAACCCATGCACATAATTTTTTTTTACATTTTTGTAGCATAAACCCAACCTTCAAACCAAAATCTTCCATTGTTTAATATGGTGCAGAAACCTAAGGATATCAGAATCCTTGTCCCAGTGTAACTAATGCTCAACTGCCATTGGCTCATCTGAATATGAGGGGAGGGGACTAAAAGTTAAAATGAATTTTAAAAAACGATCTAAGAGAATCTGACATTTTGGACATTAAAGAGAAAAGTTCACACCAAAAATGAAAATGATGTCATCATTTACTTATCGCTAACCTGTCTGAGTTTTGTTCTTCTGCTGAACACAAAAAAAGATATTTTGAAAAATGTTAGAAAACTTGTAACCATTGACTTCCACAGTATTTCAATCTATGTCATGGTTACAGGTTTATCTTATCTTATTGTGTGTTTAACAGACGAAAGTAACGTTGGCCCATAAATAGAGTAAATTTTCATTTGTGGGTGAACTATCCCTTTAAGTTGACTTATAGGATTATTGTTATACTGTACCCCATGCACAGAATTTTTGCATTTTTTTGCCACATAAATGCCATTAAAACAAAATCTTACATTATAACCAATGGCGCCGACACCTAAAGATATCAGAATCCTTGTCCCCGTGTAACTGATGCTCGACTGCCATTGGCTCATCTGAATATGAGGGGAGGGGACTACAAATGAAAATGAATTTGTTAATGATTTGAAATTTAAATTAAAATGAAAATGAAATGTTACAAGTACCCCATGCACACAATTTTTTGCCACATAAATACCATCAAACCAAAATCTTCCATTGTTTTTCTTTGGTGCCGACACCTAAAGATGTCAGAATCCTTGTCCCCATGTAACTGATGCTTGACTGCCATCTAAATATGAGGGGAGGGGTTTATCTATATGTTAGTTACAAGCTAGTGGCCCCGCCCCTGACCACAGGATAATGAGCTTAAAGAGGCGGAGCTGCACCACTCCTCATAAACGCATAAAAATGCAGAGCACAGGCCAATGAGAAGAAACACAGAATCATCAGCGCCTCGCTCTTTATAATTAGCAGCTTAGAAACAGAGAGAAGCATCAGCACTTGACAACGGTGAAGCATCAATGAAAAACAGCACACGAGATGCAAATCAGAGGCACGCTGAGCTCCACGCACCAGTGCAAATGAAATACTGACAGCCACTTCTCTAATGACGCTGAGGTTTATTCTGCAGAGAGCCCTATCGATCCAGAGAGAAATATTAAACATTGATTTGTGATCACGGAAGCTAGAAATACTGAGCATCGCACCGTATGCCAGGCCTCGCTAGAAAAAGAGAAGTAAATTTGTGCTGCCATTAAACAGAAATATTAGGAGTGCATGCAGTCGGAGATGTTATTTTTTTCGGTGATTTAGAATGAGATATTTCATAATGTGATCCTGAGAAAACCTACATCACAGATCTCCAATTTATATACGAGTGTGAGGATGTTTTTTTGGAATAATGACGGAGTCTTTGTACGTGTTATTTAAGAACCTTGCATGAATGAGGAATTAGATGTTTCTGTTTTCAATTCATCTTTAATATGTACTTTTAATATGAACTGTCCATTGTTATGCAAATTAAAGGGGATTTGCAAGATGTAAAATAAGACCTAGTGTGTGTATGTGACGTTTCAGCACAAAATATCCCACAAATAATGCTTTCTAACTCTCTGAAACTGACCCTTTTAGGCTTTGATCCTAATTGTGCTGTTTTGGTGACTGTCGCTATAAATTCAAATGAGATTGTGCTCTTTTCAGAAGAGGGCGGAGCTACAGATGCCTGTGTGTCAGCATAGTGGCAGATTAAAAAAACAAGACTAACATCCTATGCTAATGAGGGAGAGATGGTCACTAGTGGGCGGGGCTTTCTCCCTCTGAAGACACGTACAAAGGGAGAATGTCAATCAAAGTGTTTCTGCAGACTGTTTTTATCAAGTGTGATTATAAAAAATACAATTAATAAATTTTTACCCATAAGAAGCTGCTTATATTCACACACTGCTGCCACACAACTGTTTCTAAACTCCTTATAAAAGTGATTTTTGCATAAAAGGTCCCCTTTAAAGTTAATTAAGTAAGTTAAGTAGATATTGATGGCTGTCTGCTTAAACTGAAGATTTATATAATGGTGGTAAATAACAAGTTATGTAAATATTGTGTGGTGAATTAGTGGATGTAGTGTTCAGTGTGTGTGTTAGTGTTGTCACGATACTCTAATTTCTAACTTCGATACGATACCTCGCAAAATATCGAAATTCGATACCATTTTCGATACTGCAAGGAAACCCCCGGCAATTACTTATATTAAGTTATGGAATAAATTAATGCACACGCTTCTTTATGTTAACATACAAATCAGGCTTACAAATAATAATATTGGAACAAGAAGAAATCTGTGTTGATGTAGCATTGATCATAAACATCTCCTCTGCAATTCTGAACTACAAAGTGCACTAAACAAACAGCAAATGAGTGAGGAGCTCAAGTCTCAAAGCTGCTCATTCAAAGAGCTTCTGGAGTCTTGTTGAGATAATGAGTGATTTGAAGGAAGTCTCTCTCTGTACGGAAAACATGGTCATATTGATAAGGGCATAATTAGCAGGTTGTGCTGTGCCATTAATTTGCTAATTGCTGCATTGCGTGAAGTCTGAATGCAAAGGCCAGAGACACAGCTAACAAACACGCAGACGCACACACACACTTGTTCCTATATCCCAGTGTGGACTCCCATGTAATGATGTTTCTACTATACAAAGCACATATACTCTGCCCCTACCCGAACCCTCCTCCTAAACCTCATAGGAAACAATCTGCACTTTTACATTTTCAAAATACTTAATTCTGTCTGATTTACAAGCATGTTTACCCATGGGGACCGAAATCTTGGTCCCCACCTTGACATAAGTCCCCATGAGTCTGTGTGAATTCAGGTTTAAATAATCTGTATTTGTTAATGTGAAAGAGATAATAATAATAATAATAATAATAATAATAATCTAATATCTAATCTAATAATTTAATACAAATCAATTACATTAAATTCAGCTGTAAGCCTCAAGTTCTCTAACATGACAATGCTTTTGAAAATAGTGTGCTTTAAGAAAAGACATTTCTTTTTTAGTTTTTTTTTTTTACCATGTATTAATTATTAAAAACAAATCTTGAAATAAAGTATTAGTGATAGTTGCCACAATACTTTAGTTTATAGCTATCAACTTTAAAACCAACATTATTACCATCATCATCAACACAAACTAATTTATTATTATTGCTGATAAATTAATAGCAAAAGTAGTTGTTGCAAGATTATTTATTTATTTATTTATAATTAGTAGTAGTATTAGTATTATTATTATTTATTTATGCATTTATTTGTTTATTATTATTATTATTATTATTATTACTACATTTATTTATTATGTATTCTAATCATTAGTAGTAGTAGTATTTATACATTTATGTACGTATTTGTTTATTATTATTATTATTATTATTACTACTATTATTATTATTTAATTTGTTTATTCATTATTACTATTAAGTTAGCTAATAATAATATATATATATATAATAATATAATATATATTACTATAATAATATATTAAAGGGCACCTATTTTACCCCTTTTTCAAGATTTAAGTTTGTAGTCTTTTGTGTCTCCAGAATGTGTCTGTAAAGTTTCAGCTCAAAACATCCATCAGATTATTTATTAGGACTTTCAGGACATTACAATTCTCTGCTCTGAACACAATGTAGCTGTTTTTGTGGCCTGTGCCTTTAATGCTGGTTCTCCCCGCCCACCGTTCCCATGTGCCTGTCAGAATGTGCCTCAATCTCCGCCTCGGCTGCGTCAGATAAACAGCACAGTGACAGACATGAAGGAAACAGATCTCACGTAACGTTTGTGAGAAAAACTACAGTAAGAACTTTCCCAATGATTATTTGATGCATTTGTTGTGGAGTTGCAACGATGAGTCACACACAATGTCGTTACAAAGTTCACGCACGCACACACACACACGTGTTTAACTTTGCACTGTTTTTGCACGGCAAATGTGACAGGATACACATTAATAACCATTGCTGTATGGATATCCGTTATGTTAATGTACAAAATAAACCTGATTTAACGTCCATGAACCGGGATTGAAGTGTCTTCTTTTATAATTGTACTGACACACGACTGTGGTGATAAAGACGGTAAAATCGCTGTAATTTATTACAAACATGCACCTGTCTTGTTGATATGATTATACGCGTTACTAAGGAGACATGTTAATATGCGGCTGTCAATCAATCCGGTGGGCGGGGAAACCGCACTCCTACGTCACGTTGCGGTCGGCCTCAAAACGGGAGGGGTTTGGATCCTATTTTAACGTCAGGAAACAAGATACTTATTGTTCTTATATCACCCCAATATGACTGTGGACACACTATACCGACACACAGTTCTGTCCAAACAGCTTTAAAAAGATGATTTTCATCATAGGTGCCCTTTAATATTAAAAATAAGATCCTTCTTAATTTATTATTTTTATAAATGATTTATTTTTATACTTTCCACATCCGCATCATCATTGTTTTAATGTTATTATAGTACACGCATACAAAAAAAGTCTAAATATATCTATCAGTGCACATGCAAAACGACTAAATACTGTAAAGGATGTCTATTTAGTTACTGATTGTGTCAGTTGCTATATTTGTAGCTATATCAGCATTAATACTGTATAAAGCATAAGCCACAATCAGCTTTCCAGCACTGTAAACTCACATTACATTAAAACTGTTTTAAAAAAAACCTGATGGGAGAATCAGAAACACAAATTCATGTCTGTAAACACACTTTTTTCTCTCTCTCTCTTTCTCTCTCTCTCTCCTTCAAGAGGCTGCCGTCTGTGCATCAGCTGAACTCATACTGTATATAATCCCTCTCTTATTCACTCGTTCACCCTCATCTCTCCATCTAATGGTAGAGTTTAATGTGCAGGAATCAGATGTGGACGCCGGATAATCTCCAGCACATAAGATGACACTCAGAGGATCAATCCTACAATGCATCACTTACACACTTCTCTTTACAGCCATAAACTCCTGAAAACATGGAGAGAGAGAGAGAGAGAGAGAGAGAGAGAGAGAGAGAGAGAGAGAG
>CAIGQV010019178.1:3375289-3387789 GCA_903798115.1 Danio jaintianensis | reverse complement strand
ATTATTATTAATATTATCGTTGTTATATTATTATTATTATTATTACTATTACTAATATTATTATTATTATTATTATTATTATTATTATTAATATTATTATTATCGTTGTTATATTATTATTATTATTATTATTAATATTACTAATATTATTATTATTGTTATTATTATTACTATTACTAATATTATTATTATTATTATTATTATTATTATTATTATTATTATTATTTCAATATTTTTTATGGATTTATATTTTACGGTTTTGGTCAACTAAAATATTCCTGGTGCAAATAATAATAATAATAATAATAATAATAATAATGCAGAAAGGGAGTTTAATACTTAATTTACTGAGCAGTGTTTCAGGACGTATTCAAGTCTTATTCAAAACCACTCAAAATAATAAATGCATTCGGTCATAATACTTTATGCAAATAAGGCGTATTATAAAAAGCACTTATCCTAAAAGTGGCAGCAAAGGTGATGTGATTTAAGAGAGACGTTTTAGGAAAGTGCTCTATTGATCATGAAAGCAGTAACTGATCAAACGATGGAGACCAGTGTTTTAACCAGACGCGCACTGACAGAAGACGATAATGACCTGATGAAAGATGACTAAAGTTTAACTCACGGCTTTCAGTAGGTCACACAAAGGTTATGAAAGTCGAAGAATTACATGAGAAAAACACATTGGCTGCGTGCATACTAGTTTTAGCATACTATATAATATGGAGGCATGCGATTTCGAAGCCGAGCAGTATGTTATTTATAGTCTTCAAAATAACAGTATGCGAGATGCACCCAGATGACCTACAACTTCCGGCCAGATTCTGAAGTGCGCGATCGATGGATGCTAAGCTATCCCATGATGCCCCACGAGAGAATTCATGAATGGGAGTGAAGCGATGCAACTGACACAGGTAAGTCACGTGATCAAGACATATTAGCGGATGTAGTACGTCCAAGTTCCATTCATAATGCTCACATTCATACTGTATAGAACGTACTTTTCAGTCAAGTAGTACATTCAAATGCATACCTACTGAGTAGTGGGCGATTCGTACGCAGCCACAGACTTGAGAATAAATGTTTCAAACCTGCCACAAGTCGTCGACAAGAGTTATGTCTTCAGTTTTGTTCTTCACACAAAGAGTTGATTGTGTATTGTTATACTACTACTTGTAAAACTGATGCAACATCACTCTTATATTAATTGTTTGCTTATTACTTTCGTTTATGCTAAGAGGCTGTTGAATGCTGAATTCTGATTGGCTGATGAACATTCTAAGGCATTCCATTATTTTCAGATAAACGCACAGCTAAAAGTGGTTCCGGCAGGTTTTGAGTGCATAGGGGCCAATTACACCAAAGAATGTAATCGAAAATATGTTTTGAGTTGTTAATAAATATAGTATTTTTCATTAATTATTAATTTTCATAATTTTTAATTAAATAATTACAATTTATTTATAAATAGTTTTAATAATTGTAAATTTATTTTACATTTTTATATATTTATTTTATTTAATTAAGTTAAGTTTATTTGTATTTTATTTTATTGTTTTGTATTTTATTTACATTTTTTGTATTTTAATTTATTTGTATTTTTTATTTGTATTTTTTATTTTATAGACAAATGTTTCGAGTTATCCAGAGCTACATGACATCACAAATCGTGAATAACACAATATTATTAAATATATCAACAGCAGTGCTCGTGCACAATACACAGCTGATTCAGTGGTTGCCTAGCGACATAAAAAGCACAGTGCACTTCTTTTTTTCTTACCTACAAAAAAGTCAGTGTGGTGCACCTTGCGTTCTCAGAACAGAAAAGCACATTCGGTGTGATCGGCCAATACAATAATTGGTCATACAATAAGCTTTTTTTACAATATAAAATACATTGACTACGAAAAGTCCTCAAACAAGATATGCGTGTCTGTGTGTGTGTGTTTCTCACCACGTCTTTCCTGTAAAGCACCTCCAGTATGTCGCTGAGCAGCTGACAGCAGGACTCCAGCTCTTCATGATTCTCCAGATGAAGTTTGAGCTGATCCGTCATTAGAGGCAACAGAATCTCTCTGCAGTCTACACACACATCAATGTATTCATTTAATAATAAACAAAGTTTTGAGTTCCAATTACAAGTGAAAGATATTAAAGTTTCTCTTCATTTTCTAGGTGATTAACCTACTATAAGCAAAAGACTGTCAATGATAAAGGATATTACAACATCCCATACATACTTACATCCAGGTATACCTAATATAATATATGCAAACAAGGATATCAAACACTTTAAAATGAGATCAAATTAAATAAATTTTTATTATATATATATTTTTTTATTAAATTAAATTAGAAATAAATTAAGTATAAAATAAAGAATTAATTAAAACAAAGCATTAAAATTAAAAATATTTTAAATAAAAGGAAATAAACATTAAAAACAAAATAAAATAATTTAAAATAAATACAATATTTTTAAAATAAAATAAAATGTATTAATTAATAAAAAATAATCTGAGTATTACTAATACTATGAGTAAAATAAAATAAAATAAACATTAAAATAAATAAAATAATTTTTTAAAAATAAATACAATATTTTTTTATTAAAATAAAATGTATTAATTAAGAAACAATAGTCTGAGTATTAATAATAGTATGAGTAAATAAAATAAAATAAACATTAAATAAAATAAAAATATATAAACTACAATAAAATACAAATAAAAAAATAAATGCAATAAATACAATATATTTTAATTCAAATAAAACGTATTAACTAATAAGATAAAATACTATATTTATTAACAGCTCAAAAAATGTATTGTCAAGGTGGTAACTTGGGAACAACTTCTCAAAATAGTTTTAAAAATGCCTCAAAATAGCTCCTTTATTCCAAAGATCTCACACAAACACACATCTTTAACTAAAAGTGCACACTGACATTCAAAAAAACAAATAAATTTAAAAACACAAACGCACGCTCCAATTAATCAACAAAATAACTAGTGGATGTGGCATAGAATCTGTCAATCAGCATGAGGGGTGGGAATCTGATTGCATGTATATGTGTGTGTATGTGTGTACGAGAAAAAGGTGAATCAATGTAAATCTGTTTTCCTTCAATGAGGACTCATTACTGGAGCAAACACACCCAGAACTCCTGCTGGCCTTCCTGAAAGCTCATTCATCACGCTGCTGTTCAGGCCACTTTCGAGCACAGCAAATAAATCCACACTATCCATTTACACAATAACATTATGCATTAAACAACTGACCTGCCTGTGAACTCAGAGACGCCACTTTACCAGGCAAAACCAGAAAAAGCCCACAGCACCTGACATCAGCACACTACTGAAACACTTCACACAACACACTAACTGGAGATTTAGGAGATTTACAACAGCATGAAGCCATTTGTAAAGCAGTTTTCATGTTATCTAGATGTTTTTAATCGCACTAGCAAACAACACTGATGATCTCAAGGTCATGAGTTTAATTACCAGCAAATACAAATACTGATTTTTTTTTTTGTTCAAATGATTAAATGCAGATATCTCAAAGATGACCAAAACACTAGACTTGGCCTCAGATGGCCTTTATTCTCAGACACACTGTGGCTTGTCTGATACAAACTGCATTAACATTATAGATATTAAATGAACACGTTTTTTTTACAAGCTGGAGCATTTTTTAGATGAGGCAACACACTGGCAAGAAATAGCAGTCTAATATTCTAGCATTAAAGATTTTACTTTATTAATTGTGCATAAACACTGTGCAATATTAAAGCCAAATAATAATAATAATAATAATACATATAAATATACAAAAAAAATCAATATTCCATTCAATACAAACAAATAATAAAATAAAATGATAGATGTTTAAAAAAAATGAATGTGCAAATGCATTAACAATTGCATGTATCGACACAGAGATAAATGCATGAATAGATAAATTAATGCATGCATAGATGGAAAAATGGTATCCCTGAAAACAAGATTAAACACTTAAAAATTACACAAAATAAAATAAAATGTAATTAAATTAAATATTTAAAAGAAAAAAATTATATATATATATATATATATATATATATATATATATATGCACACACGCACAATACATTAATTAAAATAAAATGTATTAATTAATAAAAAAATATTGACAAGGTGGTGTATATACACTTATTGTGTCTGTTTTGTTTGCGTGTGTGTGCATATGCACATATATACAAATTAATATAAATATATATCTTTTTATGTGACTTTTCTTTTGACTATTTATTTTTGTCTGTATATTTATTTTTGTTTAATTATATATTTTGCCTATATATATATGACTATATAGTGTGTGTGTGTGTGTGTGTGTGTGTGTGTGTGTGTGTGTGTGTGTGCCCGCAAACAAAACAGACAAAAAAATAAATAATCAAAAGAAAGGTCAGATAAAAAGATGAGATAAATATCAAATAAACACACATAACCCAAACCCAAAACAGGGTCAAATATGGACAAACCCAAATTTGGCTTATTTTTAATTTTGTATTATTTTCAATTTAATTTAAATTACACTTTTTTTTCCCAATGATTGTGTTTGTCCATATTTGACCCAATATTTGGTGACAACAACCCAGCATACTTAAGAGTGCATAAACAGACAGACAGACAGACAGATGTAGGAATACATGAATGTATGCATCCAATGATAAAAGATTGCCTAGAAAGACAAAGAAATGTATGAATAAACAAACACACAATCCAACAAGTCACAAACAGAAGAAAAAGCCTCCATGAAGGCAGTAAAAAGCGGATCAGTGATCTGCTTTACTTCAGCTCAGGGTTGTGCAGGTCAGCACACAGTGATATATCGCTTTCCCACATTACCTTTACAAAATGCAAAAGAACAAGACTGAGGAGATGCAGTTTTCACACTCCTGTTAACTCGCACTGAGAAGGTCAGAGAGAGTGGAAAGAACGGAAGAAACTCATTTTCAGCCTTTCAGATGAACACTGGAGTTACTCACATCACACAGCAGAAAACATCCCTCTAACTCCTGTGTGTGTGTGCGTGTGCGTGTGAGAGAATATATACATTTTTAATTTATTTATAATTATTTAAATAGTTTTCTTTGAGATAATTGTATTAACTTGTTGAAATTGTGATGATATATCTATAGCATGACTGTATATAATATAAACCCAACAAATATTAAAAATACACGGATGATTTTATTTTAAATGCATGAAATAAATAAACGAATGCAATAATAAATGCATCAATTAATGCATAAACACAAATTAAAGCATTAATTAATAAATGCATTGATAGATAAAGAAATTGCATGCATAAATGCTTGCAATAAGGCAAGAATGTGTGAATGAAGGTAAGAATAAACGGATAAAGACTTTAGAATAAAAATATGTAAAAAGCTAGTTTGGCATTTTGGATATGTGCATGTAAAAACGCTTTTAATGGAAACACCAAAACGCGCATACATTTTGAAAATGCATATTAAAAAAAATGTAAAAAATACATATGCGCACAACTGAGCAGGATAAACTTTTTATCCGATAAAAGAAAATATGCATTTTACCGAATTAAAAAACGTCATGTGATTTTGTTTTAATGGATCATGTGATAAAAATGTGCATGATTGGATGCATTAATGGGCAGCCTCAAGTGTTTCCAGCACATTGTAAAACATCTGAAATATTTCGGTCTTTCTAAAATCCCTCAGCTAAAGTGTGTCATCACAGTGGTTCAGTATTATTATTATTATTATTATTATTATTATTATTATTATTATTATTAGAGGTGTGAACCTACACTGGTGTCACGGTTCGGTTCGGTTATGATTATCATGCCATCGATTCGGTTCAATTCGATATCTCAATGCATCACAGTGCATTGACGATGTTTTCCATAATTTTATATTTTACTTCACGGCACAAGAATTCTTGTATTAAAATTTATAAATATATATATATATATGTTATTTGTAATACAATTTTGTCCTTTAACACAAACAGTCAGAACTGTACCTTTAAAAACTCAAGTACTTGCACAGAACAACATGAGCATTTATAGCAAATAAACAAATGTAAATCTCCCGCTCGCTTTATGAGCCCTGTCGAGCGAGTTCTTACACCCCTATGATTGGTCACATGCTTAACAGAAAGGGCTGCGATTGGCTCTAACGCACTGGCACTGTTCACCGATGAGTGACACTGATAAACGTCAGTGGCGATCACAGCTGACCCATTATAGACGGCGACGCGGTGGAGGAAACTCGCTCTGCAGACACTCTCCTGTCTGTATCCAGAAGTAACGCTAGTAACAGCCGAGAGGAGAGGAAACGTCACGCCAGCAGGTCAAAAGGCCACAGTGAGAGAGAGAGAGAGAGAAATTGAGTTTACTTTCATTTTCTCCACAGCAGTGAAATAGGGGCTTCTGCTGTAACTTCAGTGTCAGTGAATGAACACGTGTAGCGAATTGTGCAGAGTTTCTGCGTTTTTAAGTAGTTGCAGTGTTTTAATTACTCGCGCTCGCCTCCCTCGCCATAGAAAGATACAGCGACATAGCGCATATGAGATAAATGACGTCAGTACGTAAGAACCAGTTATGATGTATTACTGAACCCATACCGAATTGTCCGCGTCTGCATCGCGGTGCACCAAAGAAACAATTAATTTTGACACCCCTAATTATTATTATTATTATTATTATTATTATTATTAGGGCTGCACGATTAATCAAAAAAAGATCGTGATCTCGATTCGACCCCCTACCTGATCTTAATCCAGCATCTCTACGATTAGCCAATTATCTTTTCAAGTTCAGGAGAGAAGCATATAGGCCGTTTCACAAGTATTCTCATTGTTTTATATATGTTGGACATGCAACATGGACACCTCCAAATGGTCAGCATACTGTATTTATAAGGTATAATTCACCCGAAAATGTAATTTCTGTCTTCATGTAATGATGTATTTGTGGCCGCGAAATCACACGGTAGCTGACGCACTTTGTTTAACACAGAGGACGAGAGCACTTTAGTGAACAGAACATGCATAGGTTGTGAATAACAGGTAATAAAGTTGTAAATAATGTTCTATTTGTTGCACAGAGTGATCGTTTGGGAGCCGCTCGGGAAGTTTTCTTTTTTTTTATCCTCAAAGTGACGACAGCCATGACATGAGCGCACTCGCCAGTGAAAGTGAAATTAAAACTGCCCACATCATTTAAATGATCATTTTATAGCTAACACAATAAGTTGTGCATGAGAATTAATGTTTAATAGTGTCGTATAACTACTCTAGCCTATATAATGAAGTGAAGTGAAGTGAAGTGTAGTGTGGCCAAGTATGGTGTCCCATACTTGGAATTTGTGCTCTGCATTTAACCCATCCAAGTGCACACACACAGTTAGTGAACACACACATACCGTGAACACACACCCGGAGCAGTGGGCAGCCATGCTGCGGCGCCCGGGGAGCAGTTGGGGGGAACGGTGCCTTGCTCAAGGGACTCACCTCAGTCGTGGTATTGAGGGTGGTGGAGAGTGCTGGTCATTCACTCCCCCCACCCCCAATTCCCGCTGGTACCGAGTATCGAACCAACATAATGTTGAATATAATGCAAGAGGGAATCCGATAATGACAAATGTCTAATTTTACCAGCTAAAAAAGGCAAGCATATGTCTCAAACATATTAATTCAACTTCAGAATTATCAATAGTTGTATTCTGATGCATCACTTTAGTGTGCATTAATGACCAGGACAAATTTAAAGTCTATTCAAACCCACCCTTTAAAGCTTTATGTCTAGCAACGCCCCTGGCTTCACCTAATCATTTTCTGTCTGATATTTGGCGCCAGTTTATCAGGAAGTGATGATTTTGTTCTCTTTGACTCATTGAATGGAAACGCTGCTTATTTATTTTATTCGCAAATGCTTTATGACATATTCCAGTTTTGCGCACAAACCTAATTTGCATCTTTGGATGAAAACATAGCTAGTGAACGGCTAAATGGGGATTTCAAACTGACGTGTGGAACGTAAACTCTAACTCTGACCTTTTCTGAGGAAAATAAGGCTGATGTTTGACCTCTGTTAGGATCCTCAACGCCAAAAATGAGCGCCAGTGACAGCCATGCCTTACAAAACACCCATTAAAGCTGCATTTTAACACGCTGTCAAACAGAATCGAGAAATTAACTTGAGAAAAACGCTCATTAGACAGAAATGAAATGTGAAATCCTCTGCAAAGACGTCATTTGTGTGAGTCAACAGTTTGCATCTGCTGAAGCTCGGTTTAGAATAAATCTGCGCTGACAAAATCTGTGCTGAAGTGCAATGAACCACAAATACACACATATATGCAGACACACACACACACACACACACACACACACACACACACACACACACACACACACGCGTACATGGATTTGAAGTAAATCACCAATTGCTCTCATTTATTACTGAGTGATTTACGTTGTTCTTTATGAGAGCAAGAGACTGAAGCACATGAATAAGTGACGAGTGATTTAATAAAGTCAGAAGTGGAGACACAAACAGATAATTACTGCAGAATGACTGAGATCTGCTTACAATCCACCCGCAGAGCTGCCATATGTTACTGTTTCAACACACACACACGCTCTATCTCTCAAATACTTTATTCAATACAATACACACGGCATTCAGGCAAACTCACTAAACTAAACTAAAATAAAGTAATTTACTAAAACATTAAATAAAAAAAAATATGTATAAAAAATATATAAAATAAAAACATTAATTAAAACATTGAATTAAAAAACAAATAATAATAAAATAAATAAATAAATAAAACAAATAAAAAAACAAAAAAAATATATAACAATTTTTTTTATTAAAAATTAAACATATAAAATAAAAAAATTAAAACTTAATTAAAACATTTAATAAAAATAAATAAATAAAATGTATAAAATAAAAATATATAAAATAAAAAACTTTATTAAAAATTTTATTAAATTAAAACATAAAATAAAATAAAATAAGGCTATTTCTCAACTTTATTTTTATGCAAGTGTGATAAATGTGTAAACACTGTCTTCCATTTGGTTAAAACAGGCTAAGAGCAGTGGCGTTGTCACAAAGAGAGAGAGCGAGTGTGTGTGCGTGTCTTATTGTGTGTATTAGTGTACGTACCATGCTGAGTAAACAGGTCGCTGTGGACGATGTCGATCATGCAGTTGAGCTTCTGCTTCACCAGTCTCCCCAGAGGCACTTTGAGAATAAACTCACTGAAGAGTTTACTGGAGAAACACACAGAGAGAAGAAGGGTCAGTCAGCTGCACAACCGCTTCACTATAACACCTAGATAACACTGCAGGCCTTTATTTACATGATAAAATAAACTGTTTGTACCGCTAAACGATAATACTGCCAACATCAATCATTCATCAACAGTCAAACTCTGTGTGCTTATTGTTATTTATGTACATGCTGTATTTTAATTGCACACTGACTGCAAAAGTGTGTCATTTATTTTGCACCGTCTGGAGTTTGCACCTACGCTGCAAAAAAAAAAATCTTGTTTCTAGCCCAAATATCGAAAAATTCTTAAATGAAGAAGCATTACCTGGACAAGTATTAAAATTTGTTGTGTTTTCAGAAATAATTTTCCTTAAAACAAGCTAAATTATGTGAAAGTGAGGTAAGTAAAATAGCCTTATTTCAAACTGAATACACGATAATTTTGTTTACCTCACTGGCAGATTATTTAGCTTGTTTTAAGAAAAAAAAATATCATTTCATTTGATGACTTATTTCCAAAAACATAACTTTTTTCTAGTCTAAAAAAAAACACATCTTACTTTGTAATGTAATGTGTATTTATATAGCGGATTTATTGGGTATGGCCATACACCCAAAGCGCTTCACAATCATGAGGGGGGTCTCTCCACACCACCACCAGTGTGCAGCATCCACTTGGATGATGCGATGGCAGCCACAGGACAACAGCGCCAGTGCGCTCACCACACACTAGCTATTGGTGGAGTGGAGAGACAGTGATAGAGCCAATTTGGTGGATGGGGATGATTGGGAGGCCATGATGGGTCGATGGAGGGAATTTGGCCAGGAAACCGGGGTTACACCCCATACTCTTTACGAGAAGTGCCATGGGATTTTTAAGGACCTCAGAGTCGTTTTAACGTCTCATCCAAAAGACGGCACCCACTGACAGTATAGTGTCCCCTTCACTATACTGGGGCATTAGGACTCAAACAGACAGCAGGTTGAGCGCTCCCTGCTGGCCTCACTAACACCACTTCCAACAGCAACCAAGTTTTCCCATGTGGTCTCCCATCCAGGTACTGACCAGGCTCAGCCCTGCTTAGCTTCAGTGAGTAACCGGTCTTGGGCTGCAGGGTGATATGGCTGTGGCTTTAAGAAGTTTAAATGTATGGACTAGAAACAAGACAAAACTCGTGCTGCTGACATGACAATAAAAGTGATTTGACACGGCCTGCACGCTTCCATTTCAATAACAAAAGAAACATGGAGAAAAGTGACAGTGGTGAGAAAAACAGTTAAGCAAGCATCACACCATAGGAATATATTTGAAAACTCTGCAGTTCAACACTAAGTCCCATCACATGTATAAATGCAGCATTAGTTGTTTAATAGAAGTCATTGCATTTGGGAACAGAGATTAGGTTCTCAAGATGAATGCGTACCTTGGCTCTAAGGGTCAAACAATAAAAAGTAAGGTCAAGAATCTTGGCGTTATTCTGGAGTCAGATCTGAGATTCAGTGGATTACTGTAATGGACTCCTCACTGGCCTTCCCAAAAAGACAGACAGTCAGTTGCAGCTCAACCAGAACGCTGCTGCCAGGATTCTGACCAGAACCAGAAAATCAGAGCACATCACACCTGAGCTCAGGTCTTTACACTGGATCCCAGTTACATTCAGAATAGATTTTAAAGTATTATTACTTGTCTATAAATCACTAAATGGCCTAGGACCTCATTACATTACAGATATGCTCACTGAATACAAACCCAACAGATCACTCAGATATTTAGGATCATATAAACCAGAAATTCCAAGAGTTCATTCAAAGCAGGGTGAATCGGCCTTCAGCTCCTGCAGCCCCCGCTGCTGGAATCAGCTTCCAGAAATGATCAGATGTGCTCCAACATTAGGCACATTCACATCAAGACTAAAAACACATCTGTTTAGCTGTAACTTTACTCAACGAGCACTGTGCTACGTCCCACAGATCGCACTATTATGTCTTTCTTTTCTTTTTCATTCCTTTAAAACCTGTTTTAACACATTTTAATCTGTTTCTAATCATTTTTATTCTTTGTTTTTATGTTCTTATACTTGTCTCTTTTATTCCTGTTTATGTAAAGCACTTTGAATTACCACTGTGTATGAAATGTGCCATAGAAGTAAACTTGCCTTGCCTTAATAGTTGAAAAATGTTTTAAAGCTATTTCACACCAGCTCATATACATCAGGACGTATCTGCAGAAATGAAGCTCGTTTTTACCCGATGATGAGAGAAATGACATCACAGCACACTCCAGAAACACACCATTAACTATTTTTGCACATTTTTTTGTTTTGATTTAAAAATCTCTAAAAGAATTTCATTTCAGACCTTATTGGGAACTAAAAACAAACACAAAACAAACTTTGTCTTGGCCAAAGTTCTGAAGTTGTTGTCTGAAATTACAATTCAATTCAATTACAATTAATTTGCTCCTGGAATTTGGTTGAAGTTGGGCGGCATGGTAGCACAGTGGGTAGCGCTGTTGCCTCACAGCAAGAAGGTCGCTGGTTTAAGCCTTGGCTGGGTCAGTTGGCATTTCTGTGTGGAGTTTGCATGTTCTCCCCGTGTTGGCGTGGGTTTCCTCTGGGTGCTCTGGTTTCCCCCACAAGTCCAAAGACATGCGCTATAGGTGAATTGGGTAAGCTAAATTGTCCGTACTGTATGAGTGTGAATGAGAGTGTATGGGTGTTTCCCAGTGATGTAGGGTAAAACATATGCTGGATAAGTTGGCGGTTCATTCCGCTGTGGCGACCCCAGATTAATAAAGGGACTAAGCCGAAAAGAAAATGAATGAATGAATTTGGTTGAATTCTACTGGAGCCTTAAAGGGACAGTTCACCAAAAACTGAACTTACTGTAATCATTTACTCACCCTTTACTTCTTTCAAACCTGTATGAGTTTCTTTCTTCTGTTGAATGCACAACAAGATATTTAAAAAAATTTTGGAAACCTGTAACCATTGACTTCTATAGTACAAAAAACAATACAACGGAAGTCAATGGTTACAGGTTTTCACCTTTCTTCAAAATATCTTCTTGTGTGTTCAACAGAAACTCATAAATGTTTGGAAACACAAGGGAGAGTAACTTTTGGGTGAAAAATCCGTGTGTGTGTGTGTGTGTGTGTGTGTGTGTGTGTGTGTGTGTGTGTG
>CAIGQV010019178.1:3331982-3350717 GCA_903798115.1 Danio jaintianensis | reverse complement strand
AATAATTGAATAAATAAATAAATGAAAAAATAAGCTAATAAACTAATCAATAAATTTTTGAATAAATAAATAAATGAAAAATAAGCTAATAAACTAATCAATAAATTATTTAACAAATAAATTAATGAAAAAATAAACTAATGAACTAATCAATAAATTATTAAATAAATAAATAAATGTAAAAATAAGCTATTAAAGTAATCCAATAAATTATTGAATAAATAAATAAATGAAAAATAAGCTAATAAACTAATCAATAAATTATTGAATTAATAAATAAATGAAAAATAAGCTAATAAACTAATCAATAAATTATTTAACAAATAAATTAATGAACAAATAAGCTAATAAACTAATAAATAAATTATTAAATAAATAAATAAATGAAAAATAAGCTAATAAACTAATAAATAAATTATTAAATAAATAAATGTAAAAATAAGCGAATAAACTAATAAATAAATTATTAAATAAATAAATAAATGAAAAATAAGCTAATAAACTAATAAATAAATTATTAAATAAATAAATAAATGAAAAATAAGCTAATAAACTAATCAATAAATAATTGAATTAATAAATAAATGAAAAAATAAGCTAATAAACTAATCAATAAATTATTGAATAAATAAATGAAAAATAAGCTAATAAACTAATCAATAAATTATTTAACAAATAAATTAATGAAAAAATAAGCTAATAAACAAATAAATTATTAAATAAATAAATAAATGTAAAAATAAGCTAATAAAGTGATCAATAAATTATTGAATAAATAAATGAAAAATAAACTAATAAACTAATCAATAAATTATTGAATTAATAAATAAATGAAAAAATAAGCTAATAAACTAATCAATAAATTATTGAATAAATAAATTAATGAAAAAATAAGCTAATAAACTAATCAATAAATTGAATAAATACATTTATGAAAAATAAGCTAATAAACTAATCAATAAATAATTGAATAAATAAATAAATGTAAAAATAAGCTAATAAACTAATCAATAAATTATTGAATTAATAAATAAATGAAAAAATAAGCTAATAAACTAATCAATAAATAATTGAATAAATAAATAAATGTAAAAATAAGCTAATAAACTAATCAATAAATTATTGAATAAATAAATAAATGAAAGAATAGGCTAATAAATTAATCAATAAATGAATAAAAGAATGAATGAATGAATTAATGAATAAGCAAGTTTAAAAATACTAAATAAATATATGAAATTAAGTTCTTAAAGAGAACACACAAACAAAGTAATATTATAATATTAATACATGTTAAATAATGATAATAATAACAACAACAATAATATATTGTACCTTGTAATTAAATAAATAAATAAATAAATAAATAAAATACTATTTAAGTTTTTTTTCTTTTTTCAGTATATAAAGCCGTTTTCAATTTAAAACAGACTGCAACATCTCTCCGTCAACACACAAACTGCTCAAACCTGAGGTGTGGTTAAACATGAAAACTGCCTTTGGGTGGCCTGAAGCAAGCAGTTAACACAACAACAGTTAATATGCAGAACACACAGAATCACAGGACGACCTACAATTACAGCGTGTGTTTCTCGACCACACACACATTTATTATCCAGACGCACGGTGAGTAATTCACTGCTCAGCACAGAGAGTTTCCCACTCAACATCATTATGTCCTTCACTCACGCTGTGCGCTAAAACACCTTCTTATGACTGCCAATGCGCAAATGAATTGTGTGGACGGTAGAAGAATGCAGTATGAAAGCTGAGGACGACGCTTTCTGCACAAACTCACTCCATGGCCTGCACACTGTAAAAGATAATCAGTTACATTACTTTAAAGGTCCCGGGAAGTGCATTGAAATGTGCATTTTTTTATTCGATGTTTGACGTAATCTTGATGTAAAAATGAAGAGAAGGTGGGACGTAGAGTAGCCAATAGCGTTTTGTTTTTCTCACAGCTCTGCCAGTGAGAGTGGTTGAGCTCAAGCACATCAAATGAAAAGCAAATGAGAAGCGTCGCGAAGGGGGCAGGGCATGTCAGACACTAGAGAGCATTTGATTGGTCAAGGTTTCATGAGAAACTGAAGTATGAGGTGATGTGGAAAAACACTGTTGATCCATTTAGACAGAAGTGACAAACTGTAAGCTTTACATGTATCGGTTCTATATATCCTAAATGCAAAATTTGTCCGATGGACAATAACAAAATCCGAAATGAGACTAAGATTCAGAGTTCCACATGAGGTTATTAATTAGCAAATAATATAAATATTACGAATGTGAACATTAAGTGAGCAGGTTACATTGTAACCCAGTGTCCTAACAATACGCTACGTGATGATACACAGTGATAAGCAATTTGGCTGTTTGCACCAGACAAAACACGACAGAAATTTAAATACAGCCATTCAGAAGCACAGAATAGTGCACTCACTGCACTCCAACGAAATGGTAAGGTTTATAATTTAATTAATACATATTAAACCTCTTTAACATTATTAAATGTACATGCTGAATCACTGATATGTGTTGGTTTGCACTGAGTCACAGTTCTAAAGTTCAATTTCATTCATTCATTTTCCTTCAGCTTAGTCCCTTTCTTCATCAGGGGTCACCACAGCGGAATGAACCGCCAACTTATCCAGCATATGTTTTATGCAGCGGATGCCCTTCCAGCTGCAACCCAGTACTGGGAAACACCCATACACACTCATTTGCACAGACTCATACACTACGGCCAATTTAGTTTATTCAATTCACCTATAGCGCATGTGTTTGGACTGTGGGGGAAACCGGAGTACCCGGAGGAAACCCACGCCAACACGGGGAGAACATGCAAACTCCACACAGAAATGCCAACTGACCCAGCCGGGACCCGAACCAGCGACCTTCTTGCTGTGAGGCGACAGTGCTAACCACTGAGGCACCGTGTCGCCAAGTTCAATTTCAAACAGTTTATTTTATTTTCAGGATCTGAGGTGAACTTTCTGCTGCTGCTTTCAGTAGTATGGCAATAAATGTCATGTAAAATGGCATTCAAACTCACATTACTAGTATTTAACACTGAATAAAGCACATGAGGTGTACCTGAGGTGATCATTGTCAGTTTTCTGTTCAGCTGTGAGAAATAGAAGCAGTTTCTAAAATATAAATTTCAGGTGTTTCTTAGGACAAAAACACCTTTTAATATGAAAATATTCCTTCTATCGCATGCCGATGCTTTTATTTAGAGTGCGATTTAAATCAGCCTTTAGCAGGTCAGGTCAGGCACACTCCTGTTGATGTCATCAATCTGGCAACCTGCACTTGCATGTGTTTTGAACCCGAGTACAATACCTAGTTCAACCACTGGGTGTCACTGCACCTTCAATCATGTTAAATGTAACACTCATCAATAGACTGAAATAGTTTACTTTATTTTTTATTATTTAAAACCTAATATTATCATTTCAGAAAATTAATGCACAGACATTCTATTTGTTGTTGAGCGTGTCTAGCAATCTAATATTTTTCTGATTTATATACTGAATCTTCATTTCACATCCCCGAACATATACGCGCTGCACTGAAAATGCTTTTGGAAATGCATTTTTCTATAAATATGGCAGCATTTTGCACTGGTCGCCTTACAAGAAAACTAATAAGCAAAAAGCTTTTGAAGTGCAGTCTGAGAGTTCATTCATAATTTCATCTCATAAATCAAAGTCTCCGCACAAACTTCAAACGTTTGCATCTGCAGCGGCGAGCTTGTTTCTGCTTTGATACACACCTTGACCACTTCTCCACCCTCCACCTTCATCAGGTGCCGCAGGTTCTGCTGCAGTAAACTGGTGTTGGATCTCCATTTCAGCAAACCCAGCAGATCCACTGCAATAAAGAAGAGATACAGCACATTAGACACATCTGCACATGTCCAGATAGAAAGAGACGATGCAAAAAAAGTTCTTAAATTTTTTCTAGTCCAAATATATAAAAACTTTTATATCAAAAAGCATTTTCTAGACAAGCAAAACATATAGTCTTGTTTTAGAAACAAGTTAAAAATAAGAGTTAAAAATAAGTGAGTTTTTCCTTAAAACAAGCTACACTACCTGACAAAAGTCTTGTCGCCTATCCAATTTTTGGGAACAACAAATAATATCTTGACTTCTAGTTGATCATTTGGTATCAGAAGTGGCTTATATGAAAGGCAAAGGCCTCTAGATTACACTAATTTTACCAAAATAAAATATGATCATGCCTTGATTTTTAATTATTTAATTAGGACAGTAAGGTCTGACTTTGCTTAGACAAAAGTCTTGTCACTTAACAGAAATAATGTACAGTATAGAATATAAAGTCATGGTGCAGTGGAAACAGAATTAATATTGTGTCTGACTCCCATGAGCTTGGAGGACTGCATCCATACATCTCTGCAATGACTCAAATCACTTATTAATAAAGTCATCTGGAATGGCAAAGAAAGCGTTCTTGCAGGACTCCCAGAGTTCATCAAGATTCTTTGGATTCATCTTCAATGCCTCCTCCATCTTACCCCAGTCATGCTCAATAATGTTCATGTCTGGTGACTGGGCTGGCCAATCCTGGAGCTTTGCTTTCAGGAAATTTGATGTGGAGGCTGAAGTATGACAAGGAGCGCTATCCTGCTGAAGAATTTGCCCTCTCCTGTGGTTTGTAATGTAATAGGCAGCACAAATGTCTTGATACCTCAGGGTGTTGATGTTGCCATCCACTCTGCAGATCTCTCGCACGCCCCCATACTGAATATGTAACCCCAAACCATGATTTTTCCTTCACCAAACTTGACTGATTTCTTTGAGAATCTTGGGTCCATGCGAGTTCCAATAGGTCTTCTGCAGTATTTGTGATGATTGGGATGCAGTTCAACAGACGATTCATCGGAAAAATCTACCTTCTGACACTTTTCCAAACCATCAACTAGAAGTCAAATTATTATTTGCTGTCTTACAACTGGGATCAACGACAAGACTTTTGTCAGGTAGTGTAAATAACTGACCAATGGGGTAAGCAAAATAATCTTATGTCAAAAGGAAAAACAAGATTATTTTGCTTGCCCCATTGGGTCAATTATTTTGCTTGCCCCAAGGACTTAATTTTGACATATTTCTTATAAAATGACAACATTGTTTGCTTGTCTAGAAAGTGCTTTTTGATTTAAGACTTTAGATATTTGGACTAGAAACAAGACACAAACCTTTAGTTAAGAAAAGCATTTTTTGCAATGCACTCATCCTGCTTTGCATTTTACCACATGGTACATTTTACCTCATGCACGTCGCATATTGAGAAAACGTCTTGAATTTTCATCAGTCTGTTGGTTTTTAATAGATATATTATTATTGTATAGATATACATTTCTTGTATTGTTTTTGAATTGTTTGCTTTCTAGTTGTGTTGTATAATTGGTTTTAATTGGTCAACCTTGCTTGTAGTAAGGCGCTATATAAATAAAGGTTGGTTGATTGATTGATTGACTGACTGACTTATTGATATATTAAGAAAACATGCATGCATTACCTTTTTAAGAAACCTTTTATTTATTATTTTTAAGGGGTAGTTTCACCTATACGCTGTCAAAAAAATCTGCCTTAAATATAGTTCAATTAACAATCACACTTTATTTTAATGTACAATCCAGGCTATTGACAAATCTATGACAAACCATTAACTAAGACTTTTAGCTCAATAAACGACTAATTAGCTGTTTATTAATAATTCGTAAGATAGTAGTTGGGTTTAGGTATTGACCAGATACATATGAATGTGGAAGTATATGGACGTGAACATATTCACTGACAATCTGCATTATTTAGCAGTTGTTATCTGGGAATAACATAGCTTGGAATGTCACGACTGACCAATCAGAATCGAGTATCCCAGACAGCCGTGTAATAACTAATGTTAACAAGCACAGTATTGGATTTCAATAATGTTATGCTATGACTAACCAATGTTGTACAAGAATTATCTACATCATAGGTCGCAGCTCTGCACAGTTTTACGCAGTTCCTAGAGAAACGGAATATTAAAGGAGAAAACAGTGGGCGTGGCTTGTTTTTTTCTACTGTGAGCTGATTGGATGTAGTAATCCATTTCATTCGGAAAGATGGGGAAAAGGGTTTGGGGAGAGTTATTACAACCTAACAGACTCCTCCTCTTCATCATTTCTGTTTGTTGTCAAAACTGACAGCTGGAGGGGCGTGGTTAAGAATGTTAGCCACGCCCAATACCTCAAACAGGCCTAATCTGAGAATTTAACTAAAAAACAAACAGGAAGTGAATTTCCAGATTTCAATTAAAGATTACAAGGGCAAATAATTTAGTTTGTTCTTAATGACATGCACAGATGAATTGTTCACCACAAAACTAGCAATGTGAGCTAACTAAATCAATATGGTTAAGTTTTGATTTAATTTGTACTTTAACAAGAAAGCTTGGAGATCTGAAACATACAGGATTTTGTTAACGTACACAATTACCCCTCAAAATGTCAAAAGCAATAAATATCCAAAAAATATTTGACCGCAGAATGCCACGACTGACCAATGAGAATGAAGTTCTCCAGAGTTCTGCTTATAAATAACTAATAAAGGGATGTGAGCAGGAGAAGAGTGTGATTTCAGTTCAGCAGAAAGCAAGGGTGTGTGGGAGAGAGAGGTTTCTGAGAGCCTGTGGGTTTAATAAAAACGACAAGAGTGAATCCGGGACAGACAGAGCTGTCAGGCCACGAGAGAAATGCTGTCATTCGCTATTAAAACTGGCTCCTCCATTGCTGCCATTGGTCGAGAGCATTTCAGCACACAGGCTGCTTTTCAATCATAAGGGAAACGCACTTCACAAACTAGCATGCAAAACAGAAAATATAAGTGATAAAAGGCACTGTGGAGATCTGCAGATCGCATTGATTTCTACCTGCCATGATGACACAGAAAACAGAAATAGCAGGCGTAGTGGAAAAACAGAGGACTCTTCGGCCATGAAAAATCAGCTTTTACTTTTTTTCACATGTAATGGAAAGGTCTAGATCAGGAGTTCTCAAACTCGGTCCTGGAGGTTCGGTGTCCTGCATAATTTAGCTCCAACGTTCCTCAACACACCTGCAAGGATGTTTCTATAAAACCTAGTAAGAGCTTGATTAGCTAGCCCAGGTGTGTCTGATAGGGGTTGGAGCTAAAATCTGCAGAACACCGGCCCTCCAGGACCAAGTTTGAGAACCCCTAGTCTAGATTGTAGCGGGGAGTGCATTGTAGTGCAGTAAGGATCAGCGGGCAGAGCTAAACACAGTAATGTAAAAGTGGGCGTTGATCATCTTCTGTGGAGGCGGAGTTTAGCCACACTATTACCTAATAGATTCACTCCACAATCTGTCATTTTGGAAGAATTGCTTGAATATAAACTGCTTTTTCCATGACCAGGAAAACAAAAGAAAAGAAAAAACTCAAGTCAATATGCTCATGTATGTACCATTATATAGCACATAAACCACCTACACATATACACCTATATACATTTTTATTGTTCAAATGTCCATTGTTCTTCTTTATCTTTATGTATGTACCCTGAGCTTCTGAAAAACCACAAAAAAAAAAGCATTGTGTTTTCACACACTTGGTAAATAACGCTCATTCTGATACTAATTCTGATTCTTAAAAGTCTGCTTTTAATTTTCCACGTGACAGAGCTCCAGACTGAGTGTAAATGGGTGAATTTAGCAACACTTTTATTGATGGTCTACACATTTTAGAGCCAGTTATTGATGATCTACAAATGCATAAAAGATGAGGCATTTTTAAAGATTGCATTGTTTTAGTTACTGAACATATTTAAAATAATAATTATTTGGATTAACATTTGATTGACAAGTTACTGGTTTAACAAACATTTGGATTAACATTGGAATGCTCCGGCTAATCTCAACTCAAGCCACTGTCACATGTGCATTTCTATTATCAATATTACATGTGCAGTAGGGCTGCACAATATATCGTTTCAGCATCGATATCGCAATGTGCACATCCGCAATAGTCACATCACAAGATATGCAACGTTGAGTCTGAATTAGTTTGCTGGTCAATAGTTGATCAGGAGCTACAGAGTTGTATTAAATTACTGTATTCATATAGAATTTATACGATGGAAAATATAGAAATATATACACAGTTGCAATCAGAAATATTAAACTCCCTGAATAGCCCCCCTGTTTATTTTTTTCCCCAATTTCTGTTTAACGGAGAGAAGATTTTCTCAACACATTTCTAAACATAATAGTTTTAATAACTCATTTCTAATAACTGATTTATTTTATCTTTGCCATGATGACAGTAAATAATATTTTACTAGATATTTTTCAAGACACTTCTATTCAGCTTAAAGTGACATTTAAAGGCTTAACTAGGTTAATGAAGTTAACTAGGCAGGATAGGGTAATTAGGCAAATCATTGTATAATGATGGTTTGTTCTGTAGACTATCGAAAAAATATATAGCTTAAGGGGGCTAATATTTTTGACCTTAAAATGTTTTTTAAAAAATTAAACACTTTTATTCTAGCCGAAATAAAACATAAGACTTTCTCCAGAAGAAAACATTATCAGACATACTGTGAAAATGTCCTTGCTCTGTTAAACATCATTTAGGAAATATTTTAAAAAGAAACAAAAATTCAAAGGGGGTTTAATAATTCTGATTGCAACTGTATATGCCAACGCACGCCTCTCACCAGTGCTGATTTACAGCCATATTGCACTGCTACGAGTGTGTTATTGCATTCATACAACAGTTTGACGGCATAATCGTGTATATAAAAAAGAAAATCAAACACGGAGAGTCTCAAAACCCTTTTGTATGAGGAACTACTTTCTTCCGCCGTTCATTCACATCTGCAGCTGACGTCAGAACAACAGAAACCGTCACTTTAGAGCTAGTATTTGTATGATTCTCTAGCATGTCTAAAGTGATGACAAAACAGGTGATTTTGCTCACATTTTAAGATTATAAGGCTGAACGGTATGAAATGCCATCAGTCTACAGAGATTTCCCAGTATTTCTCTGTTGCAATCGGGAGATCACAATAATTAACCCCGAAAAAGCAAAAGCAAGGCAAACACTACCAGATTACTGGTGCGTTTGTGATAAGGAAAAACGCTAAACTGCAGTAACGAACACAGGAGACTCATTAGAAACAAACAGATGGCCAACCAAAAAGTAACTCAGGGTTATACAAAAAGTGGCCAACACAAAATACATACATTCCTGATATGCGAGTCCCATCTCACACTCAATACACAACAAATATATGGTATAAATACAGCACTACAACATACAAAAGAGAGAGATCGACTTATTATGCAGTCCTGTCGCCATCTTATGGATGGACAACGTCAACCGTCTTTGCTCTGCTCAATGACAGGCTAATGGCCGCCGACGCGCTGAATCTCTGAAATTATGAATATTTAAAATAGGCAGTATCCTTATAAATAAGCTGCGTAGTTGCAATCTAAACAACTACATTCTCGCCTCAAAAAAGCCTCAAAAGTACATTATGTTGTCCAACAGCTGCAGTATTTGTCAAACTGTAGTGAGTTTATTTATCTGCTGTCACTATGTGGGCGAAATAATACACAAGAGTGAAGAGGCTGTATGAATTCTGATATTGCAGAATATCGCACGACTATCAGCCAATCAGATTTGAGAACCAGACAGAACTGTTGTATAAATATATATATTAAATTTTGATAATTTGGACTACGATTATTCAATTTTTGTAGCTGAATACTATTAGACTCATTACAAAACCTATTCAATGCTATTCAATCTATCTTGTGAAACAGTACTCATATCGCAATATTTAATCGCAGAAAAATAAAATATCGCAATATCACATTTTTCCAATATCGTGCAGCCCTAATGTGTGGCAGTAACAAGTGGCTCCGTTTCCAGTGCTCTCAAATGTTAGTCTGACCTCTAAATGCCTGTGACGTCCACAAAAAACAGTCAGCATTGATGGACAAGGTCTTGCAGAGAGTGGAAAAACAATACAATCCCTGTGTTTATATGCTAATAGAGGAATCCTCATTACCACGTCTGCTACCTGCCGAATGGAGAGTTTTCTGACAAAGGTCTTCATTAAAGCGCCGTCTAAACTGCCCCCCACGGCTCAAGGGTGGCATAAAACCACACACTAATAGTCACGCAAGTCGTTAGCAGCTCTGTAATCAATTCCCAAGCACGGACGGCCTTGTAGCACGCTGTGTGAAAGGAATTACGCTGCGTCCGGAGGGGATAAAGATGGCCTTTAAACGTCTGCGATGGCACATGCTTGACACACAGAGCGAAACACATGCATGCTTCACACCGCTTGTGTCTAAACGCAGCAGGATTTGACATTACAGCAGAAAACATCTTGGCATTCTGACACATCTCAAGTGTTTTGCTAGCTGAGCTTCTGAGGGTCGCAAAGTGTCTCACAAGCACACGCTGATTTACATCAAACAGCAGAGACTGTTGAGCTGTTTAATGATACTGAACTTATTAAAGACAAAGAGAAGAGCGACACTTTTTATGATGCATATCTAATATTTAGCATGCAGTAATCTATAATTAAAACATTGACTATACTTGTTGGCATTTATGTTTTTAATTGTTGTTATTTTCATATTTAAAAAGATTAAACGATAGGTAGTTAATGTAATTACTAGCATAAATAAAAAAAAAACTACAGTATTTAAATATGTTTGTTAATGTTAGATAATGGAAATAAAGTCAGTCATTGTTAGTTCATGTTAACTCACAGTGCATTAACTAATGTTAACAAGCACAGCTTTGGATTAACAAAGCATTAGTACATGTTGAATTAATATTATCAAATGCCGTAGAAGATTGTTCATTTAGTTCATGTTAATAAATACAATAACTAACATGAACAACAAATAGAGTATTATTGTAAAGTGTGACAAAATAATTAGCATCATATTCTGAATCATATTGAGCCATTTCACAAAACAAAAACAAATGTCAAGTTTGTTTTCAAGTATCAAGTCATATTTCTGGACATGATAATAACTTATAATAAATATAAAAAAATACTTTTTAGAATTTTTTTACAATTTTAATAAATTGGAATTTTACTGTTATCCTAATAAATACTACACACCCCTAAATGCAATTAAATGTGCTATGGGATTCCTACAATTACATAATAATAATAATAATAATAACAACAATAATAATAGGTAATATTTATAATAATTATATTATTATTAATATAAAATAATAAATATTATTATTATTATTATTAGCAGTAGTAGTAGTAGTAGTAGTAATAACAATAGATGTATTATTATTATTAATATTAATAATGTAAAAATGATAAATATATATTATTATTATTATTGCTATTATTATTATCATTATTACTATTATTATTAATAATAATAGTAATAATAATAATAAAAATAATAATATATATTTATCATTTTTACATTATTGACAGAAAATAATAAAAATTATTATTATTATTATTATTAGTAGTAGTAGTAGTAGTAGTAGTAGTAGTAGTAGTAGTAGTAGTAGTAGTAATAGTAATAGTAATAATAATAATAATAATAATAATAATAATAATAAGTAATATTTATAATAATTATATTATTAATAATATAATAATAAATATTATTATTATTATTATTGTTATTATTATTGTTATTATTATTAATATTATTATTATTAGTAGTAGTAGTAGTAGTAGTAGTAGCAGTAATAATTGTAATAATAGAAGTAATAATAATAATAATAATAATAATAATAATAATATAATATTTATCATTATTACATTATTATTGATATAAAAATAATAAATATTATTATTATTATAATTATTATAATTATTATTATTATTATTATTATTATTATTAGTAGTAGTAGTAGTAGTAGTAGTAGTAGTAGTAGTAGTAGTAATAATAAATCATATTAATTAAAACTAATTAAATTAAAATATTAAGTAAAATATTATTATTATTTATTATTTATTTTTCTGTACTTTTGGTCACAATTAAAACAGTATTAATGAGCAAAATACTTTGCAAAAACTAAGAACATTCATTCAAAACAGCTCAAACTAATCATTCATTACTAGAAAACACAAAATCACGTTGTCTATTTATAGTCTCGGCACTGTGTTGTTATTAAAGCAGCTATTTTATCAAAATCTATTTAGTCTGCAAGCTCACTGCTCATATGCAGTTTAACTTGGTTAGCTCCGGCGCAGTGGATGAATCGATATCAGAAATACAGCGCTCATTTCTTCCTTTTACACCTGATGGTTTATTTTCATCCTGCTGCGATGCGTATCTCTGACTTTAAGCTCCTGCAGTATTTTAAAGTCTCTCCCTCAGATTTACAACCGCAGGACTCCATTTATGAACCGTCTGCTGTACATACAGTTGAAGTCAGAATTATTAGCCCCCCGGTATATTTTTCCCCAATTTCTGTTTAATGGAGAGAAGTTTTATTTTTTTTAATTTCTGAATATAATAGATTTAATAACTCATTTCTAATAACGGATTTATTTTATCTTTGCCATGATGACAGTACATAATATTTGACTAGATACTAGTATTCAGCTTAAAGTGACATTTAAAGGCTTAACTAGGGCTAACTAACTTAATTAGGCAAGTTAGGGTAATTAGGCAAGTCACTCTATAACAGTGGTTTGTTCTGGAGACAATCTGAAAAAATATTGCTTAAGGGGGCGAATAATATTGACCTTAAATGATTTTTTTTTTTTAATTAAAATTGCTTTTATTCTAGCAGAAATAAAACAAATAAGACTTTCTCCAGAAGAAAAATATTATCAGACATACTGTGAAAAATTCCTGAATCTGTTCAACATCATTTGGGAAATATTTGAAAAAGAAAAAAAAAAAAAAAAACTTTCACAGGAAGGCAAATCATTTTGACTTCAACTGTATTCATGCCTGCCATGAGCAAAGGTTGATGGGTAAGCAGTTTCTGTGAGATTCATGGAGCAGCAAACACACATTTAAAGAGAAGAGGAGACTGTCGCAGTGAACTAGGGTTGCACGATACTGGAATTCGGTACCAATCGATACTGAAATTTTAAAAACGTCCATTTCCCGCTGACATTTGAGTGCTGTTGTTCACACTGATTTGCCGTTGTGTTCACGTGCTCAACAGAAATGACTGTGATTGGCCGTGAAGGTCATCAGTTCACCGAACTCACCACTGTTGACTGAGTGTAACCACAGATACAGGGACGCTGGAGTGTTTTAAAGCACCGATTCATCAGCGGATCACTTGCATGTCAGCTTATAGACAAACCAGCTGATCGACGTGACTTTGAAACACTCCAGTGTCCCTGTATCTGTGGTTACACTCAGTAAACAGCGGTGAGTTCGGTCAACTGATGACCTTCACGGCCAATCACAGGCATTTCTGTTGAGCACGTGAACACAATGGCAATGACAAGAACGTGCTCAATAGCGCTCAAATGTTAGCGGGAAATGGACGTTTTTCAAACTTCAGTATCGATTGGTACCGAATTCCAGTATCGTGACAACTCTACAGTGAACTCACTCAAATCTGTATGTGATCTGACTTTAATAATGTTGCTCACAGCAGCCAAACAGACACATCCACTCATATTTAAAGGTCCTGTGAAGTGCTTTGAAATGTGCATTTTTTATTCAACGTTTGACGTAATTTCAACTGAAACACGAAGACAGGGCGGGACATGGAGCAGCTCCTCCCCTTTTTAAAAACAGCCAATAGCGTTTTGTTTTTATGAGTGTGGTTGAACTTAAGCGCATGAAATGAAAAGCAAATAAAAAGTATCAAGAAGGGGGCGGGGCATGTCAAATACTAAAAAGCATCTGATTGGTCAGAAGATTTGATGAGAAACTGAGGTATGAGGTCACGTGAAATTAATCGTTGATCCATTTAGGCCAGGGGTCACCAAACTTGTTCCTGGAGGGCCGGTGTCCTGCAGATTTTAGCTCCACACACCTGAACAAGCTAATAAAGGTCTTATTAGGTATACTTGAAACAACCAGGCAGGTGTGTTGAGGCAAGTTGGAGCTAAACCCTGCAGGGACACTGGCCCTCCAGGACCGAGATTGGTGACCCCTGATTTAGGCGGAAGTGACAAACTGGAATCATTGGATGTTTAAATCTACATTGCGATTATTTTAATTTTGTCACTGTTTTGGCTAGCTTATAGATATCCTTTAGACTAATATAATAATACTAACATCTAAAAAACTATTGTAATTTCACAAGGACTTTAAATCATCAAATATACAGCATATACAACATCTAAACGGTCTCGTTGCTTTAGTTACTAAAATAAAACAATAAAATTAGACTTTAATTAAAATAAAAACACACAATAAATTTTAAGTTAGATAATATAAAAAAAATAATAATATTATAATAAAATATATACAAAATAATATAACTTGTGAAAAAAAATTTCATTTTCATTTTCAGTTAAAGTTGACAATAAATAACTATAATATCTAAGACAAATGTATTAATATAGTATATAATACAGTATACTGATATAAATACACAACACAAATGACTAAATCTAACCATTTTCGCTAATGAAATACAAATTATTAAAAAAATTATTTTATATCAAGGGAATAGTTAACTTGGTTTACTAAAACAACTAAAAAATTAAATCAATAAAAAGACAAATAAAAAAGAACCTGGACTTAAAATAAAACAGAAAATACAAAAAACAATTATGAGTTACATAACGTAAATAAAAAATATATAATAATATAATATATACAAAATAATATAGCTATTATGTTAAAAAAAATTGTTAAACTTAATTTATTAAACAGTTAAACTTGATGCAATAAATAACGATAATATCTAAAATTCATTAAAACTAAACTGATATAAAACACAACAATTGCTGAAGCTAACCATTTTTGCTATTGAAATAAAATGTGTATCTATTATTTTATTTCAAGGGAATATTAAACTTGGTGTACTAAAACAACTGAAAAAAATAAACCCAATAAAAAGACAAATAAAAACGAACACAGAGAACATTAAAATAAAAGCTACAATATTATATCATGATACTAAAATGACATAGAAACATATTTTTACATTTTAAAAGTTCTTGGGGAAAAAAAGTCTGAAACTTTCAGAAATGTGTCACTTTACTGTAGTAAATTGGCTGTGAACACTGACAGTATTCATTCTATATATGTGTTTTTTAGGCCACTTCCACTGATACACGAATACAGAAACCAGAGGAAATGATGTGGAGGAAGTGGGATTAGGAAATGATGGATTAATCGAGCTGACTCACCGTTCTGTGTGAGTTTGGTGGAGCAAACCAGAGTGGAGATCTGAAAGGAGTCTTTGCTGATGGTGAAACTGCCCAGATTCTGTGTGTTTTTCCCAGATGACGGATTTCTCTCCTCCATCTCTGGTTTGGTGGAGGCCAAGCTCAGGTACATGGAGGAGTCTTCCAGCTTCTTGGCTTCAGCCTACAAAAGGGCAAACAGACATAAAAGTCAAAAAGGAGATGAGGAGGAGATTCCCCCCAATGTGTAAAGCGCTTTGAGTGTCCAGAAAAGCGCTATATAAATGTAAGGGATGTAAGGAATTGTTAAATTATTATTATCAAATCTTAAATTATTATTATCAAATCAAATCGTGACCAATCAAATGCTCTCTAGTATCTGACATGCCCCACCCCGTTCAAGACGCTTCTCATTTGCTTTTCATTTGATGTACTTCAGCTCAACCACTCTCACAGGCAGAGCTGTGAGAAAAACAAAACACTATTGGCTATTTTTCAAACACTGTCCCACCCTCTCTTGTCCTCTCGTGTTTCAGTTGAAATTATGTCAAACCTCAAATAAAAAAAATGCACATTTCAAAACACTTCATGGGATACTATTCTATTTTTGTCTATTACCTACTCATACCTACACTGAAAATAGCTTTGTTCCATCCTCAATAGTCGCACTTAAGGCTGATTTATGCTTCTGCGTCAAGCGCACGTGTATGCTCCGGTGCAGCCTTCGCGCGGTCGCATAGCCCTCGCCGTAGCTGACGCGCACCTCTCAAAAAATGTAATTACAACACAATTGTGATTCATTCCATTGCAACGACACGTAGCGCAAGCTCTGTGATTGGTCGGCTTGGTAGCGCTGACAAGCGTGGGTGGTGCTGAGAACCGCGAGCCCGATGGAGCGAGTGCTTACAAGTGTGGAGTCCTGTGAAGGAGCTCCAGATGGAAACTTTTGTTTTGTGTTCACCTTATGATTAAAGTTGTTGCCCATCCGCCTGTTCCCGCCTCTGAATGAGCAAGTTTTAGCTACTTTTTTTTATTTTATTTTATTTTATTTTTTTATCTTTATTTCTATAGCGCTTTTACAATGTAGATTGTGTCAAAGCAGCTTCACATAGAAGATTATAGTGAATAGGAATGGTGTCCGTTCAGTTTTTAGAGTTTAAGTTCAGTTCAGTTCAATTTTCACTGCTGAGAGTCCAAACACTGAAGAGCAAATCCATCGATGCACAGCTCTACAGGTCCCGAACCATGCAAGCCAGTGGCGACAGCGTACTTGCAGCGTTCAGAAAAAAACAAAACACACGTGAAGAAACTTGATACAGAAGAACATAAAAACCTACTGCCAGCTAGCAATTGGAAAGTGTTATTGCAGAGCAACACAAACAGTGTGCAGAAGTATAAATGGCACCATGGGTCCCCGCAATCACTCGACGCAGAAGTCTAAATCAGCCTTTAATAAACTATAATACTGTAGGATCTATAAATTATTTGATTATTTTATCCTGGTGAGTTTTCTGTGGGAACCTGTGTCTGTGATGATGTGATTTGATGTAACTGTTTGTATCAGATGCCAACAACTAAAATAATAAAATAAATCTACCTATGGGTACTAATGAAGTCAACTGAACTAAACATTTAGTGTGTAATATAGCTGTTTGCAAAGTTTCAAAGTAAACAAATTTCAGAGGAAGAAACAGTTTTGAGCTGAAAACAGCGGTCAGTAATTTAGTTTTACTTCCTGCATGAACATACGCAGTTTTATAGTAGTAGCGGGAGAATTAATTTGGTTTATTGTCACACCAGTTTAAGTGGCTATTAAACTGCAAGTACACACTAAACATTTAACAACATAACACCAAATATCAAGAACACTCTTGTTTTCTGCTGCAAAAGCAAATCCACTTTACATGCACTTCCAAAGAATGAGAACCAACATTATCATTACTGATATTGTCACAAGTGCTAATGACCAATCAGAGTAGAGCAGACTCTCTGAAAGGCGGGGCTTAGAGAGATCAGATCCGAAAACAAACTGTTTAAGACGCTATGCGGAAGGAGATGAAGCTGCAGCGGATATTATAAGGAAATTAAAGCATTTTATGAACTTTGATGGATGTAAAACTATTGCACAAGACCTCTAAAACAAAATAAGGAGCCTTTAAAATATCGTAATAGGGACACTTACATTTAATGTACGCACATGATGTCACTTTTTTTCTCAGAGCCACTTTTGCACAAGCAATTAAACTAATAGCAGATCAGCAATAAAGCAATGATTTGTATAAGGGTTCATTTGCATAGCTCAAAAAGGATTTGACCAGGCGGTGTTCCGCATTAATGAAGCCATTTAATATGCAGATATGAAGAGCCTGAACAAAGGAGCTAAGCTTAATTGCATAATTATTACATTGTGATGTGGGGTCAAAGGTTAAATGAGACAAACGTGGACAAGCAGCCGCATCAGTACACAACTCGCATCTCTATGATCATGAGTGTGTGTGTGTGTGTGTGTGTGTGTGTGTCACTGCACTATAGACATTGGCTGGTTTTACCTTATAGACGATGAGGTCATGTTCTCCATCCCTCAGCGTTGTGCCATCATATCTCATCAGCTTGACAAATGACAGAGCAAAGTTCTTCTCTGATTTATCTTTGCCTGCAGAGAAAGAACATTGTATATTTATTATTAATGAAAGATGCTGCCTAATGTTACTCTTTTCTTCACAGGCATTAAAAGCATTGCATAAAGTCCTGCCAATTATTGAGCAGAGATGCGTGTCCACAGTACATGCAAACAATCAGCCTTTAAGTCCTTTGAAAAGGAGCAATATGTCCATTTTAACTCTTATAAAAAAAATAAACATTTGATATTGCTTCTGTGCAGCATGACTTAATCTTTCTACTCTTAATAAACCAACAACTGCATCAAAGAGAATCTAACAGAGATCACACTGGCCCAGATCAGAGTGTATTTCAGTCAGACAGCACATCTGAACGCCTGTGTGCTTCATCAGCAGCATCTCTCTGAATCTGACTGAAAAAACAACCCTGAAGTTCTTCACTTTCTTGGTAATGTCAAGATCTTCTTATGACAAACCCCTCAAAGACCTCTGAACACTGAACAATTCTCTGCATTATCGCCAACAGCACATACTGACTAAGAAGAGAAGGCCACGAGATGACCATCACTATTACCTAAACCATTATCATCAGCATTACCATAGTCATGGTCATTATCATCATGACCAATATCACCAGTATCATTACCAATATCATCATAATCGTTACCAATAATCAGCACCATTATTCATCACCAACATCTTCACCATCACCAATATAACCACCATCATCACCGTAATCAACATTATT
>CAIGQV010019178.1:3280535-3292652 GCA_903798115.1 Danio jaintianensis | reverse complement strand
TCGGTGTGAATCCCGGTTGTTTACATGCACGCCAATAAAATACTCGCCGCTCATGCACTGTGACATACAACTCACACACTCACTCACACACTCACACACTCATATATATATATATATATATACATATGTCGCAGAAAATAGAAACCGTTTCTAAGATCGAAATTTTGCACATCACTATTGCAGATGTTTAGGGTATACACTCCTAACATAGAAAACCTTTTAACACGTATCATGTCGCTTGTAGTTAGGACAAGGTGTATGTGTGATTATGTTGATGTCTTTGACGACTGCATGTGTATAAATCATGTTGATCCCCATGTTGAGTCTAAATATGCACATCTTCCTATTATGTAGTATGAAAAAATACAGTATATAAAATTTTTAAATGCCAAAATCAATTGATTTGATGCATCTTGATTCAGACGTGGACGTTCAGTTATAGATCAAAGCTGGTTATATTGTACCGTCTGTCACTGATAATGTCACTGTTTCAAGCTTTAAAGGGACAGTTCACCCAAAATTGAAAATGTACACATTATTTACTCACCCTCCAGCAGTTCCAAACCTTAAGTTTCTGTTTTCTTCTGTTGAACACAGAAGGTATTTTTATGAATATTGGAAACCTGTTATCATTAATAAACTATAGTAGGAAAAAAATACTATGGAAGTCAATGGTTCCAGGTTTCCAGCATTCTTCAAAATATCTTCTTTTGTGTTCGACAGAAGGAAGAAACTCAATCAGGTTTGGAACAAATAGAGAGTGAGTAATGAGAACGTAACGTAATGTTCATTTTGGGTGGAACGCTCCCTTTAATGCAGCTGTAGAAGCAAAGTTGTGTGCCATTTAGCTGAAAATCAATGTACTCTTTGCATAATGGGAAAGTTAAAAGAGTATGCAACTTTTGGGAAGCATCGTCATGTCTTAAAATAAACATCAAAATGCAGGATTACCACATATAAGTCTCTCCATATTGCGGCCCATTCTCGTAACGTTGTTGTGACCTCATGAACCAGAGGAAGCTCAGTAGGAATCACCGTCTCCTTTTGCCTATAGATCAGAGGAGAGAAATGATAAAAAAAAAAAAAAACAGATGAGTTCAAATAGTGTGAAATTCATAAACAAAAATAATAAAATAAATTGTAGAAGTAGATTTTGGTCATTCCTCAAAACAAAGATGATCATCCACAGGAGCTGATGCTTAACATTCAGAAAATGGTAAGGAGAAATTACTAAAAGATTTTATTTATTTTCTACCGGTCTGTTTTTCTTGAGTTCGATATGATATTGTATACTGTTCAATTAAAATCAAAACATAAAGAGAGCAAAGTGAATATAAAAAGATCTATTCAAGAAATGTTGTAAGGAAACTGTTTCTGATAATAAACACGTTTTGCATGAGAATTTTAACGTTTCCCTCATGGAAACGATTAAGGATTGTAAATCAAATCGATATAAGAACTAATTTGTGCCGACTGCTGTTAAATTACTTAAGAGAAGTTTGACAAATTACACTAAAAAAATGCCACACAATTTATTAACTTAATTGTTTTTACAAATTTGAACTAGGGTTGTCACGATACTGGAATTTGGTACCAATTGATACTGAAATTTTTAAAAAGTCAATTTCCCGCTGACATTTGAGCACTGTTGAACACGTCCTTAAACAGCGCTTATTTGCCGTTGTGTTGATGTGCTGAACAGAAATGACTGTGATTGGCCGTGAAGGTCATTAGTTCACCGAACTCACCGATGTTTACTGAGTGTAACCACAGATACAGGGACACTGGAGTGTTTCAAAGTCACGTCGATCAGCTGGTTTGTCTATAAGCTCTCCGCTGATGAATTGCGGCTTTAAAACACTACAGGTTTGGCATATTTACCGCTTTTTTTGGCCAATTTTATCATTTGAAATGTGTAATTTATTGTGTTGTAATGTGTTCTGGCCATGTCATGGATGTCCAAGACAAATTTACCAGATATGGAATAAAGTATAAACAAACAAAAAAAATTTAACATTACAAAACAATTTATTGTCCAATTATTTTGAATGAGGTTATCATTGCAACTCAGGCACAATATAAAAATATGACGCAGTTATTTTTCTAATATTCATTCATTCATTTTCTTTTCGGCTTAGTCCCTTTATTAATCTGGGGTCGCCACAGCGGAATGAACCGCCAACTTATCCAGAACACATGTTTTACGCAGCGGATGCCCTTCCAGCTGCAACCCATCACTGGGAAACACCCATACACTCCCATTCACACACATACACTACGGCCAATTTAGCTTACCCAATTCACCTATAGCACATGTCTTTGGACTGTGGGGGAAACCGGAGCACCCGGAGGAAACCCACGCCAACACAGGGAGAACATGCAAACTCCACACAGAAATGCCAACTGACCCAGCCGAGGCTCGAACCAGCAACCTACTTGCTGTGAGGCGACAGCACTACCCACTGCGCCGCCCATTTTCTAATATTTAGTAAATAAAAATAAATAGATTGAAAAAAAAAAAAAAAAAAGGGCAGATTGAGAACAGATCAATTGAGGAAATAAAATAAAAAATAAAACATGGAGTTGTTGTTCGTATAATGAATAAAAAAAAGTATTAAATCATAAATAATAATAATAACAATAATAATATATATTACACAAATATAATATATAAATACATACATACATATATATACAAACCACACACACACACACACTAGTTGTATGCTAGCATGCTATAGGACATTTAAATTTTTTATTTGTCATCTGGGTTCGGTACTTAACCTTCAAAGTCAATTTTCAATGTTAAAAAGTTTTTTGTTGTTTTTTTTTCCCATTCAATTTTATGGGGTTTGCATATAAAGCTATTTAAAGAAGAAGAATTAAACCCATCATTAATGGATGTTATACGATGTTTTCCTGTAATTTCCTTCATTTGGGTTTGGTACTGAACCTTCAATTAATGTCAAAGTCAATTTAAATGTTAAAAATCAAGTGTTGTTTGTTTGCTTTTCTGTGAAATTATATATGAGGCTTGCATGTAAAGCTGTTTAAAGAAAAAAAAAGTAAAACGTAAATATAAAATGGTGATGAATGAAAAACAAAAAAAGGATATGTAGCAACACCTATCTCCGGTAGCTGACAATGATTTTTTTTCATACAAAATACATCATATTTTCATAGTAAAATTTTAAACTAAAAAAGGAAAAACACTATTAATAAAAATTATTACTATTTATAACTATTAATAAAACTACAATGTTGGAAAAACAGACACAACTTAAAGTGTTTTAAGCTAATAATCTAACAATACTGTAATACTTGATATTGGTAAATAATCCATTTTAATCAGACTACATAACCAAGCTAGATAAAAAAAATAGCATCCCTCGCTGCACGTCAGCAAACCTCCAAATACGTGCAGCATGAGGACTCTTATGATAATTTATGAGTGTCAGAAGTGGTGGATCTGTTCCGCAAATATTTGACTGAGTGTCACTGCATCCTAAACGACTTAAAATAATAGAAAAAATATAACTAAAGCAATGTCCACTGTGCTGAGCGAGAGCGTTTCTCTTCTGCTAAACTGAACGGTCGCATCATCGATGACGTAAGTGTGCTCCGGGTCGGAGGGCAATATACAGTGTGAGTGCAGGCCGATGGGGAGAGGGGACGAGGGACAATCGCGCTTGGGCATGGTTCTTGACAACTATTAATAAAACTACAATGTTGGAAAAACAGACACAACTTACTGTGTTTTAAGCTAACAATCTAACAATACTGTAATACTTTGTACAAGATATTGGTAAATAATCCATTTTAATCAGACTACATAACCAAGCAAGATAAAAAAATAGCATGATTTATACTTAACATTTCAGAAGAGATTAATTTATCTAAATTGAGAAAATAAAATATAAATAAAACATACCATATACAATTAGAGACATTTTTTAAATACATAAGCTAAATTAGCTCAATAGAAAGAGGGAGAAAATAAAATGTATGAACAAGGACAGAGCAATAAACTCTGTGTTGTTCTGAGAATATCACTTGTGTGGGAAACAATAGGCTGCTTAACTGCGTCTTGCTCTATTCACATCAGTAATTTCCGCTTAAAACAAGCTTCTGAGGTCCTCGAGTCATTCAGATACCTTCATACCAATGAAAACTAATTACCAGCATCAGTCATCAAAACAGCTGTTATGAAATCTAGACCGGGCTCTGCTCACGACTCCAATTACTCTCAGTCTTGCACGACACTCACTCGTGTGGAATAGATTTCAGAAACGTGCTAAAAATCTATGGACCCTTTCCACAAGACTGTTATGATGCATTTTATGGTCATCAGCATCTTAAATCCTTGAAAGTTTTTAATATTTTGACTTTTTAAATAAAACATATGAACATTTATTTGTATTTATGTACGCATTATATTATCTTTGCATCAAATTACAAAAAAAAAACGAATTACTGCTTATGCAAGGTGTTTGTAATGCAGTGTGTATGGGGGCAGGACAGTAAATTGGACATTATTCTCTCTTCTGGCTACCATTTTCAGTCTCACTATTTATTTCCTTTTTTTGAAAGTCTTGATAACGCCATCGTGGAGTTTTTCTTTTACTGTTTCAGCAAATACGATTGTAAAAAAAATGATTTGTTGTAATCTCCCATTCACTACGCTCTGAGTTTAATCAACTACTACTGAGAAACCCGGAAATGTGAACCGGAAGGGTCTAAAAGGGTAAAAAAATCTCCCAATAGCACTGGGCTGCTGGAGCGCTAACTTGCTTTAGAGAGTTGTCTAGGGGACAGATGCTCTTAGCGGTGTTCTGGGACGGTGCTGAAATAAATCAGACCAACAACAGAAGTAACATGATCTTCAGATGCGGCAAAGCAGTGTAAAGTTTAATACACAGAGTGAGCTGTCTACACTGTAAAAATAAAAATCAATATAGACACTCATATTATTTGGGAAATGTACAGAAGGCTCAAACTGAAACTGCACTATGAGCTCAACATGACAAAAATGGAGAGAAACTAGAGGGTTATGTTATTTTACATGAATAGGCAGCAAAATAGTTTGATTAATATAACGAACTTAATACAATAAAAATAATATTAATGATAAATAACAGTACTAGAGGATGCTAGCATGCTATACAATGTTTTCCTGTCATTTCTTTCATTTGGGTTTGGTACTGAACCTTCAGTAAAAGTCAATTTAAATGTTAAAAATCAAGAGTTGACATTATTGTTGGCTCGAGCTTGAAAAAAACTAATGGCGGATGGGGGAGATACTATGCTAATGAGGGAGATATCATCACTAATGGGTGGGGCTTTCCCTCTCTGATGACACGTACAAAGGGAGAACGTCAATCAAAGTGTTTCTGCAGACTGTTTTTATCAAGTGAAAAAATGTAATTAAATAATTTTGACCATTAGAGGCTGCTATATTTACACACTGAGGCCACACAACTGTGTTGAAACCATTTATAAAAGAGATTTTTGCATAATAGGTCCCCTTTAACATCGCGTAGCTGCTTTTGGCCCAGAGATTAACCAAATTACTGAACTAGAAAAATGTTGTCGCTAGCATCTTAAGGCAGAGATGCTACCTGCAGCTAAAAGAAACAGTTATGTTTACACATTTGACTAAGTTAAATCCACAAATTGCCATCTTCATGACAGAAACAAACAATGCTATTTTTCAATCTGACTGAAATTAGTTGATTTCAGTAACAGGGTTTCTACAGGCTTAAAGTCCAATTTAAGACTTAAGACTTTTTTTAAGAGCATTATGAATGAAATATCAGACTTACACAAGGCTAAATGCTGAGGATTTTTTCTAATGGCCCAGTTAAAACATTTAAAGAAAAAAAAAAAAAAAACATTAAAAATAACTGTTATTGTAAGGAAGATAATTAAACCATATTGGTAAATAGAGTTAATAAATAAACTTTAGTTAAAACATTTACTGAGATGAATGTTAGGGTGTACTCACACTAAGCTATCCGAACTGTGCCCAGACATGTTTGACCCCCATTTCCCGGTTTGTTTGACAAGTGTGAGTGTTCCAAATCGCGCCCAGGCATGGTTCAGTTGGCCGGCCCTGGCCTGGTTGGAAGAGGTGTGCCAGAGCACGGTTGGTTGGGCTTTGGCGTGGTAGTGGAGTGCAAAGCGTACCTGAGCGCGAAACTGAAGACGCGACGTCACTTTTAAGGGACTGTTTCATATGGATTTATTAATCATTCTTTTCAATGAACGCGAACTATTACAGTTTATTAAAGATGCAAACCCCTCGCTGCACGTCAGCTGCACCTTCAGCAAACCTCCAAATACGTGCAGCATGAGGACTCTGATCATTTATGAGTGTCAGAAGTGGTGGATCTGTTCCGCAAATATTTGACTGAGTGTCACTGCATCCTAAACGACTTAAAATAATAGAAAAAAATATAACTAAAGCAATGTCCACTGTGCTGAGCGAGAGCGTTTCTCTTCTGCTAAACTGAACGGTCGCATCATCGATGACATAAGTGTGCTCCGGGTCGGAGGGCAATATACAGTGTGAGTGCAGGCCGAGGGGGAGAGGGGACGAGGGACAATCGCGCTTGGGCATGGTTCTTGACAACCATGCCTAGTGTGAGTACACCCTTGTGATTGGATGGGTGTTGGCCCGATTGGGTAGCTTTACATGGACATAGGAAAATTAAGACCTGTTTAAAATTATTTAAGCCCTACAACACAATATATCAGTGAATTTAAGGCTTTTTAAGGGCTAAAATTTTGTTTTTGGAATTTAAGACATTAAGACTTTAAGACCCAGAGGAGTAAACATACTAATCTTCGCCAATATGTATGCTATTGCTTTTATTCCTCATTCAGGAAATCTGAATGAACATACTGACCCACTGCCTTCAACCATGGCCTCCTTCAGATGAATATAACAAGCCGGAAACACACCCTGTAAACAGAGAAAACCCATCAGAAAACACTAAATGAGCTGAGGCCTGCTGAATGATGACTGAAAAACAAAACAAACTGACCTTCTTGGATTTTCTCCTCAGCCGATACCCTCGATACCATCCTGAGAAGAGCAAGAAATATCACAGCAGTCAGAGGAAAATATCAACAATTCCATTACAGAGAGACGCCGCCGTGTCCCCGTTGCACATCCACAAAACAATATTCAGAGATTATAAAAGACAGCTTTCATAAATCTCCTGGAGATATGAAGTGAGGCGCTGGGCACTAACAAATCATTCGCCTCTAAACTGTGTTTTTTGGAGAGAAAGCATCAGAAAGAGGTTGTTCTGGAGCTCTAATAAGGACATTTGTGTTGGGAAAGGTCTGGAAGCGGAAAGAGATGACAGATATGGATGGGCAACATAAGTATAGATATAGATGTATAGTAGTATACACTACCAGATAAAAGTCTTGTCATCTATCCCAGTTGTAAGACAACAAATAATAATTTGACTTGTAGTTGATCATTTGGAAAAGTGGCAGAAGGTAGATTTTTCCGATGAATCGTCTGTTGAACTGCATCCCAATCATCACAAATACTGCAGAAGACCTACTGGAACCCGCATGGACCCTAGATTCTCACAGAAATCAGTCAAGTTTGGTGAAGGAAAAATCATGGTTTGGGGTTACATTCAGTATGGGGGCGTGCGAGAGATCTGCAGAGTGGATGGCAACATCAACAACCTGAGGTATCAAGACATTTGTGTTGCCCATTACATAACAAACCACAGGAGAGGGCAAATTCTTCAGCAGGATAGCGCTCCTTCTCATACTTCAGCCTCCACATCAAAGTTCCTGAAAGCAAAGAAGGTCAAGGTGCTCAAGGATTGGCCAGCCCAGTCACCAGACATGAACATTATTGAGCATGTCTGGGGTAAGATGGAGAAAGCATTGAAGGTGAATCCAAAGAATCTTGATGAACTCTGGGAGTCCTGCAAGAACGCTTTCTTTGCCATTCCAGATGACTTTATTAATAAGTGATTTGAGTCATTGCAGAGATGTATGGATGCAATCCTCCAAGCTCATGGGAGTCATACACAATATTCATTCTAGAAGTCAAGTTAATATTTGTTGTTCTTAAAACTTGAATAGACGACAAGACTTTTGTCAGGTAGTGTATAGGATAGCAGTATTCAGTTTATCAAGTACATCAATTAATAAAAAAAAAAAAATTTAAATTGCAGAAGTTTTTCTTTTTTTGGAGAAAGGAGATCTATATTGAGAAAATGACCAGGAGGAATTAAACATTTCAAAAGGTGATTTATTTTCCAATGATATTGTATGAGGTTACTTTTGCAACTCAAGCACAATTTTAAAATACAACTTGTGCTTAATTATTTCAAGGAACAAAATGTAAATAAATGAAATAAAGCACAATCTGCATTAAAAGATTAAATACGATTATAAAAAGGCAGATTGAGAACAAATAAAATTTTAAATAAAACATACCATGCCCAATTAAACCAAATGATTTAAAAAAAAATACATAAATCAGGCTAAATTAAAATAAGGTACAATCAGGAAATGCAAAAGAAAAAAATCTAATTTGTAGTAATTAAAATGCTAATTAAATGAACTAACTATTTGCATATTTAAATATCGCAAAATAAAACAAGTATTTTCGATTATTTCACACAACACTGTGACAAAGATCTTAACACTGTACAAACCTGTAGCTGCCCTTCTTCCCAAAATTCTATATACACCAGTGTTTCTCAACCATGTTCCCGGAGGACCACCAGCTCTGCACGTTTCTCCTTAACCAAACACACCTGATTGAGATTATCAGCTCATTAGCAGACACTGAAAGACCTGTAATGGGTGTGACAGACAAAGGAGACATCCAAAACATGCAGTGTTGGTGGTCTTCCAGGAACGTGGTGAAGAAACACTGCTATACATGACTGCAATAGTTTAAAATAAACAGCCGCTTTCATATTAATGATTTACTGTTCCAACTAGTAGCAATATATGAAGGGCTTTGCGTGTGCTCATGATGGGAAAAAATGATATGGATCACAACATTAACATGGTTTTTAAGGACTCTGTAAACCAAACGGCAAAACAACGTAACTATTTTCAGAGATTTAAAAAATGTTTTAGGGGCAAGGTTTATGGGACAGAATATAGAGTTTGTGCAATATTAATATCATGATGTCTCCCCATAAATCACATGTGTGTGTGTGTGTGTGTGTGTGTGTGTGTGTGTGTGTGTGTGTGTGTGTGTGTGTGTGTGTGTGTGTGTGTGAGAAAGAGTGTGAGAATAAGAAACTTATAGGTGTGTGTCTGAGAGAGTGTGTGAGTGCGTGTGTGAGTGAGTGTGTGTGTTTTACCTTCGTACGTCTCCAGTATGTGAACAGTGTCTCCGATCTGTAAGGACAGCTCTTCGTTACTGCGAGCATCATAGTTGTAGATGGCTGAGGACAAACAACAAAGCACTCTAGTGAGACTTAAGCCTGGTTTATACTTCTGCGTCAAGTGATCGGCGTGACCCACGGCACATGCCTTGCGCGTTGCCAAGCATTTATACTTCTGCACGCTGTTTATGTTGCTCTGCAATAACACTTCCGAAATGCTAGTTGGCAGTAAGGTTTTTATGTTCCTCTGTGTCGAGTTTCTTCGCTGGTGTTTTGTTTTTCTGAAAGCTACCTTAAATGTACAAGTAGCTCAAACTCGCTAATTTTGAGGCGGGAATCGGCAGACGTGCAACAACTTTAATCATAAGGTAAACACAAAACAAAACTTTCCATCTGTACCTCCTTCACGAGACTCGACACTTGCAAACACTCGCTCCAACGGGTTCCCGCAGCTCTCAGTCCCGCCTACACTCATCAGCGCTACCAAGCAGACCAATTACAGAGCTTGTGCTACGCATCGTTGCGACGTGTAGTTACATTTTTTGAGAGGTGCGCGTCAGCGTCGGCCATGGTGTGGGCTATGTGACAACACACAGACTGCGCCGGAGCATACGCATGCGCTTGACGCAGAAGTATAAATCAGCCTTTAGAAACAAAAGCTGTTATCAACTAAATATAGATCTATACAGCTGAAGTCAGAATTAATAGCCCTCCTGAATTATTAGCCCCCTGTATATTTTTTCCCTAATTTGTTTAACAAATTTTTCCAAATTTTCTCAACACATTTCTAAACATAATAGTTTTAATAACTAATTTCTAATAACTGATTTATTTTATCTTTGCCATGATGACAGTAAATAATATTTGACTAGATATTTTTCAGGATACTAGTATTCAGCTTAAAGTGACATGTAAAGGCTTAACTAGGCTAATCAGGTTAATTAGGCAAGTTAGGGTAATTAGGCAAGTCATTGTATAACAGTGGTTTGTTCTGTAGACAATCGAAAACAAATATAGCTTAAAAGGGGCTAATAATAACGATTTTTAAAACATTAAAAACTACTTTTATTCTAGCCGAAATAAAACAAAAGACTTTCTCCAGAAGAAAAAATATTATGGAAAATACTGTGAAAAATTTCTGAATCTGTTAAACATCATTTGTGAAATATTTGAAGAAAAAAAAAAAGGAGGGGTAATAATTTTGACTTTAACTGTATATATATATTTTTTTCAGCTCTCCATCTGTCAGAATTGAGTGTTCATCATGCAGTGATGTATTGTCTCTCTCAGTGACCCTGAACGAACACACGACTCCAGACACAGAGACAGCACAGGACAGAGAGCAAGACCTGTGAGGGTTAATTACACAGACACACACACTCTATTTCTGTCTCCGTCAGGACGCTCACCTTCATCCGCACACATGCTGTTAGAAGCTCTCTTTCTCTGTGGAAGATTCAGAGTCTCTCAGCAGAGAAAGAGTAATTACAGAATCACTTCACAATGGCTCTTTTGAATTCACACACACAGACTGCAGTCGTTTCTCTTCTAAAATCTCTTTCCTGATGCTAGTTTTTATCCTGAGCCTGAATGAAACACCTCTGCAGCACAATCTGACAAATATATTTTAATGCATGTTCTTTAAAATAATGAGCCTAAAAATGCTTCCCGTGTGCCTGCAATTGCTCGCACTTCAACTAGCAAACTTCAGTTATAAAACTTTCCCAAAAAAACTCTAAAGCACAGGTGTCAAAGCCAGTTCCTGGAGGGCCGCAGCTCTGCACAGTTTAGTTCCAACCCTAATTAAACACACCTGATCAAACTAATTGAGTTCTTCAGGCTTGTTTGAAACCTACAGGTAATGCTGCGGTCACACTACTGTAGAGTTTGAGCATGCGAAAATCTGTTGTATGGCACTGTGAAAAGGGGCGGGATTAAACAAGATGATTAGACACTTAAAAAAAAGCTAGCGATTGTTCCATATTTTACATTTCTGTCCAGAGAGGTCATGTTTTGATCTTCGATTGGTCTCACGCTGTCACGTGATGCGATTTCGCAGGTCAAAGTTCACAAAGCCTGAACTTTGCAATGCAGCGAACTGCGAAACTTCGCACAAGCTTGCGTTTCCGGTCTGACGCATTCGCGTACGTATGAATAGAAGTCTATGGGGAGAAAAGTCCAGTGTGACCTCGGCTTAAGTGTGTTGAAGCAGAGTTGGAACTAAACTGTGCAGAGCTGCAGCCCTCCAGGAACTGGCTTTGACACCTGTGCTCTAAAGCATAAAATAACAAGTGATTAAAAGTGAGTGGGTGATCAAAAAAGTGAATTATGGAATGAAAGTGAGTGAACAAATGAGTGAGCAAGTGATTGAACAGATAAGTGAACAAGAGAATCGAGCCAGTGAATGAATGACTTCACTGCAATTATGATCTGCAATTACACACACTTCAACTAACAAACTAAAGTTATTCAACTTTTCCCCAAATAACTCTAAAGCATCATACAAAGTCAAGAAAACTTTTAGACATATAAAACAATGATTTAACAATTATTATATTTATAATGCATGTTACCTGATCATCAAATCATCATAAAAGAATGATTTCTGAATAATCATGCATGCTGAAAACTCAGGAGCGCTGATTTGTCATTGTGTTCACGTGCTCAACAGAAATGACTGTGATTGGCCGTGAAGGTCATCAGTTCACCAAACTCACCGCTGTTTACTGAGTGT